>OZ035997.1:82175768-82195768 GCA_964035015.1 Corallium rubrum
AACTTGTTCCCAATCCTAAAGATGACTAGCATAAGCAATCTTGACGTCAGCACGGTCATATTAACCGGGGGTAGGAATATTATGTGTGTAGTGCCGGGGGAGTCGGAAAAGCCGTAAAGCAAACAACATATAGCCGGTTCGTTTAGTTTTCACTGTTTAACAACAAATACAGTCAAATGATAGCAAGTACACAACACGAAATATTGTTAAGGCATTAAGATTACTATAAAGGACTTGAAATTGAATTCTTCGTAGATTTTATAGTCTGTTTTTCAGTTTATATTATCGTGAAGTTTCTTCGTTGTCGGCCCTGAAGAAAAACAACGAAATTTAAAGGGTTTATAGCTCAGTAACAGAAACAAATGCAAGAAATTAACGTCTTAAACCTTATTAAGGACTTCTTGTGTCCTTACATTCGTTTAAACACGAGGCGAGCGCATAAAAGGGAGCCCCCCCCCCCGGCTACGCACTGACAGTTTGAAATGTCATCAGTCAAGTCAACAACGAGTCAGTGAGCTGGTGAAGTTTTCAGAATTATATTTTATTTATAACCTTTTTACCTTTCAATTACCCATGTAAATTGTAAAGAGAAGCATAAGAGTCTTAGATAAAAACAATTCTGAAGTGATTAAATTTGTTTGCTCAATGAATTTGTAAAATATATAAGCTTATATTATGACCTTGCTTTCAAACGATGTTTGAAGGTCACGTATAGCTGCTTTGCCTTTTGCCGTTTTTTAAAATAGAGTTCCACATAAAAGACAATACTTTGATATTTAACTAAAACAGACCATTTAAACGAAGACAATAAATAGTTTATATAAATAAGTTTTGTGTAAACACCACGTAAAATATTTCTTTGCTAAGCTTTCGGCCTGTTGACTCAGGCCTTCATCAGAGCAATGACAACAAGTTGTTGGCTCACGTCATTTATAAACTAAGCAACTGATCAATTAAATCACGTAAGAATACAATGGCGTATCACGTTAATTTTATTAATTAGAAAACAAATTCAAGAATGTTCTCCGAATAGGGCAAGCCACGTGCTATTTAATGGCTGTCCCTCCTGAGAAATAGTGTGATGTTTGGCGATCTCAATGGATTCTCTAGTTCTTCGCGTGAAGTATTGCTTGTCGCTGGCTAAGAGTGATGACTCTTCCCACTTAACACGATGGTCATACTTCCAAGCGTGTTTGGCAACAGCAGACTTTTCTTGTTGCGCTTTTAAGCAACATGTCTTGTGTTCCTTCAGGCGAGTTCCTGAAGAACACATGTCTTGTGTTCCTTCTTGTTCCTTAAAAGCGCAACAAGAAAAGTCTGCTGTTGCCAAACACGCTTGGAAGTATGACCATCGTGTTAAGTGGGAAGAGTCATCACTCTCAGCCAGCGACAAGCAATACTTCACGCGAAGAACTAGAGAATCCATTGAGATCGCCAAACATCACACTATTTCTCAGGAGGGACAGCCATTAAATAGCACGTGGCTTGCCCTATTCGGAGAACATTCTTGAATTTGTTTTCTAATTAATAAAATTAACGTGATACGCCATTGTATTCTTACGTGATTTAATTGATCAGTTGCTTAGTTTATAAATGATGTGAGCCAACAACTTGTTGTCATTGCTCTGATGAAGGCCTGAGTCAACAGGCCGAAAGCTTAGCAAAGAAATATTTTACGTGGTGTTTCCACAAAACTTATTTATATTACTTTATCGCCATGAAAACGTTCAAAGAATTAATAAATAGTTTATTATATTAACTTTGCAAGTGAATATATCACAAATTGAGAACTTTTTAGTAGTCATTTGTCTGTCTTTCCAGACAACATGTACTGTCGGTCGTGCAAAAACAAAGTTGTCGTCGTTGAAAAGTGAAATGATGTTCAGACATCTACATGGAGATATTCATTATCAACATTCTTGGTGTATATAAAAGGGTCTTATAATTACAAGGACGGAAGATATGAATGAATAAGCAAAGAATACAGACATCATCTGCATTCAACAAGAAAAATGGTGAGACGCTTGGTCTTTTTCGTACGGTTTTTCCTCATCTTAGATTTGTTTCGATGTATTGGAAGCGTAATTTTTCCGTCTTTCTACTCAAAATGATGTGTTACACTTGAAAAAGACAAATTCGACGTTTGGGAAGTGACAAGTTTAATTTAAAAACCACCGAACAAGTCTCACAAAAGCTCCACTCTTCAGTCTTAGCCAAAGCTCCTCGGTAAGGCCGGAAGTAATTTTAGCTGTGTGGACCAATCAGATGCGTTTGGGCAGGATTGGCTGAGGTACTCAGCCGGTACTTATGCGCTCGCTCTGTGTTTAAATTTTCTTAAAATAACTCTTTTTAGTCTGTTTTCCATCTACGAAAGCTATGAACTTCAGTGGCAGTCATCTTGGGTAGTGGACACGTCATCATACAACTGGCACGCAAAATCCGGCCCAATGGCCCATCCAGTTGTATATATAGAGATCAGTGGTTGCTACTCCTGGCAGGTCAGTAAACCCATAGTCTAGTGCAACGGATAAGAAGTCAAAACAAGTTAAATATTATGTCAAAACCTGATCAGGACATTGTTAATAAAATAATTGCCAGCAAGTAATTTTCAAAAACGCCATAAGGTTTAGAAAAACGTTTATAAATTTATACGCTAAAAAATATTATGTTTTTTCTAAACGTCGGTAAATTTTAACGTTAGTAAATTATATTTGATTATTAAACTATACTCTCTCCCTTCATAATTCTTTCCCTCTCTTAATTTCTTTCTTCAAAAGCCTAATTCTTTTCTTCCCTACAGAACCTACCTATTTCCTTTTGTCTAATCCTAATTCCTTCCTTCCTTACCTTCTTATTTCTCTTCCTCCAATCCGAATTCCTTTCCTCCCTACCTTCCTATTTCGTTTCGTCCAATCCTAATTCCTTCCTTCCCTACCTTCCTACTTCCTTTCGTCCAATCTTAATTCCTTTCCTCCCTCCCTTCCTATTTCCTTTCGTCCAATCCTAATTCCTTCCCTCCGTCCCTCCCTTCCTATTTCCTTTCGTCCAATCCGAATTCCTTCCCTCCCTCCCTCCCTTCCTATTTCCTTTCGTCCAATCCGAATTCCTTCCCTCCCTCCCTCCCTTCCTATTTCCTTTCGTCCAATCCGAATTCCTTCCCTCCCTCCCTCCCTCCCTTCCTATTTCCTTTCGTCCAATCCGAATTCCTTCCCTCCCTCCCTCCCTTCCTATTTCCTTTCGTCCAATCCGAATTCCTTCCCTCTCTACCTTCCTATTTCCTTTCGTCCAATCCGAATTCCTTCCCTCCCTCCCTTCCTATTTCCTTTCGTCCAATCCGAATTCCTTCCCTCCCTCCCTCTCTATTTCCTTTCGTCCAATCCGAATTCCTTCCCTCCCTCCCTATTTCTTTTCGTCCAATCCGAATTCCTTCCCTCCCTCCCTTCCTATTTCCTTTCGTCCAATCCGAATTCCTTCCCTCTATCTTCCTATTTACTTTCGTCCAATCCGAATTCCTTCCCTCTATCTTCTTATTTACTTTCGTCCAATCCTAATTCCTTCCCTCTCTACCTTCCTATTTCCTTCCTTATGTTTCTAATTTCTTCCTTGCCTCGCTAATTCCTTCCCACCCTATCTTCCCAATTCCTTCCCTCCCACCTTCATAATTCCTTCCCTTCCTAATTCCTTCCCTCCCACCTTCCTAATTCCTTACTTGCCCATCTTCCTAATTCCTTCCCCCCTTCCTAACTCCTTTCATCCCAACCTTCCAAATTCGTTCCGTCCCTAACTTCCTGATTATTACCTTCCATCCTCAATTGGGCGTGCATCTACAACTCGATGAAGCACGCCAAACTAAGAACCATTTCTTACATATAATCACTTAAATTTGACGTCAGCATTTTCGTATCGCCCCAAATCTAGATAAGCAACCCCCGTAACGATCGTAAACGAGGAGCAGGAAACACAACACTTACGGATTATCAGATCCAGTAGTAGGTTTGTACTTGAGGACACGAAGAAATGTCAACATACGTACGACCATAGATTCAGGATCTTCTTCACGTATGTCAATTTTGTGCTGCAAAAAGTGAAGAACTAAAATCAGAAAACCCTGAGCAAGCCTCAAACACTAAAATGAGAACACAACTGTTTCCCAGTGTCTAACTTGGACTACTGACTCAAACTGTAAACCATAGTAATATGCATAGTAATAGAATTATTACTTGACTAACGTGTCCGCATGGGTACGGGCACTGACGTAAACACTAAACAGTGTGTAAACATAAAGTGAAGTAAAGTAAAGTGAAGTGTAGAATAAAGTAAAACGAAGTGTAGAGTAAAGTAAAGTAAAGTAAAGTAAAGTAAAGTAAAGTAAAGTAAAGTAAAGTAAAGTAAAGTAAAGTAAAGTAAAGTAAAGTAAAGTAAAGTAAAGTAAAGTAAAGTAAAGTAAAGTAAATGAAGTGAAGTGAAGTGAAGTGAAGTGAAGTGAAGTGAAGTGAAGTGAAGTGAAGTGAAGTGAAGTGAAGTGAAGTGAAGTGAAGTGAAGTGAAGTGAAGTGAAGTGAAGTGAAGTGAAGTGAAGTGAAGTGAAGTGAAGTGAAGTGAAGTGAAGTGAAGTGAAGTGAAGTGAAGTGAAGTGAAGTGAAGTGAATAGCCAGAATAAGTTAGCCAGAATAAAATACTATTAAAAGACAAATTCGGACAGGAAAGAGTTAATCTCATACACGGTTGGTCATTGTTAATTTATTGTGGAACGACTCGAGAGGCCTACTGAATTATTTGTCTGACCAAATAGGAATATCAGTAGAACATGATCTCGAAATATTTCGGTGGTTTTTCTATGCATATTATTTATGCTTGTTGCTGAGCGGCCCGGGACGTTTTCATGATAAGAGTCCTATCGTAGCTCTGAACTACCATAATTCCTATACAATTACTGTTGTATTCTCACAGTCTGAATTAATAAAGACGTCCTGGCCGGCGTACGGCACGAACACATGACAATAAAATAAAGAAGACTGTCAATACACATTCTCATGGAAATCTACAAACATTTTGTTTCACGAAGTCGCCAGCTCTATAAAGAATCGCTGAAGACCACGAGAAAATCTTAAAGAGGGGGGAGGGGGGGCGTAGCCTACCCTGCGAGTCAGAGCCCCTTTCCGACATACAGTGTACGCAAGCTTCGGGGGAAAGTGGGCTCTGCCAACAAACTCGATATTTCTTTTTGAGCATGCATAAACGGTTGCCAAGATACTATTTTGGGCCCAGGCTCTAACGCGTCACTTCCTATTTTCCTGCTTACGCGTGTTCGTAAACTAGAACTTGTTTGACCAGTTTAAAACCGGACTGACTCGCCCCAAACTTGGGGCGAAGATCGAGTTTGTTGGCAGAGCCCACTTTCCCCCGAAGCTTGCGTAGGTCGGAAAGGGGCTCTGACTCGCAGGGTAGGCGTAGCCGAGTTCTCCTTAGAGTGTCGTTATTAACTTTTTCCAAGTTTTGTTATTTATAACTCGATAAAGGCTTCATATTAGAAGACGAAAGCTTTCTGACTGACGGCTTTTTACGGTCATCTCCCACTGTCCCATTCTGATATAGTTTGTCGTCCGGCTCTCTTGTCTTAAGACGGGAAAATAGACCGACGAAATGAAGATGGAAACTCGTCGTTTACCGGATTTTAAACACATGACAACTGACGAGTTTCTCGTCTGCTAATATAATTCGACTGGATGACGAGCAAAATGCAGTTTTAAAAAACATGTGTCATCAGTCCAGTTCTTAGGTATCGGTCAGCGACTTTCACCATTACCAAAAGGATCCATAAATAATATTTAATACTTATATAGCGCAAATTAACATAGTGTTATGATCAAATATGCCGCCATATTGAAAACTGTTTTGGGGACACTTTTCCTAATTCAAAGGTAATAGGAGCACGCAATCCAGTTACATATAGGTCAGTGACTTGGGATCAATTGGAAGGACAGTTTCATTGTGTTTACGCTACCAAACATGAAATATGTATTACCAGAAATTTGGGTCATTTGTGCCGCCGTTCTCGGTCAGCGGCTATATTCGCCTAATAATATAATTATGTATTCTAGAATTTCTAATGAGTGTGATTCTACTGTATTCTAGTGTTTCTCATTATTCAGGTCATTGAGTTCTTTAGAATTCGCCTAAATCGTGCATATATGTATATATAAACAACCTGTAAACGACGATGAGGACTGTGAAATGAAGCAAGTTCAAACGCTTTTGGAAGTACTATGCTAGAGACAAATGAGGACCTTTATGTACTCTCGAAGTAGACTGACTCATGCCGAATGCAACGCGAGTCGGGCACTTCGCATCGCCCGTAACGTTGTTGGTCAATTTGGACAATTTCTAGAAGGCTAACACTATGGATAGTGGCGCTTTCAGTGCAAAAATAAGACGAGCTAGGGAAGTACTTTGTCGTCGAAGTAAGGAAACGTTTTTTAGTTATAACTGTTCCTTAGTCCATGCTGGAGTCAAATGGAGTCGGGCAAAGAAGAAATATGTCACCGTTTAAGCAAAATTTGAATTATTATGTGCTCTCCTTATTATTTACTGTTGAGAATCTCCATTATTATGGTCCTTAATACGCACGCGCGCCACCATCTTGTCCCAACTTTCTCGTAATGGTCCTTCCAAACGATCCGCAGCTCCTAACTCGTCACCAGTCTCCAACTCTTTGGGGAAATGGTCACTTTATTACGTGTACTTGATTGGTCATGTATTTCTCACACGCCAACCTTTTTCCACACAATATTAAAGAAATACCAAATGGTATTTCTGTGTTTGGATACTCTGATCCAAACACGCGGGAAATTGCAAGACTGGAGAAAAGCGTAACAAAACACGAGCCGTAGGCGAGTGTTTTTAGCTTTTCGAAAGTCGAACAATTCCCCAAGTGTTTGGATAAGAGTCTCCAAACACGGAAAAAAACATTTGGTATTTCTTTTATAAAATAATCACAAGTGAATATGATATACTGACCGACATTTTCGAAAAATCGTTTTGGCGGGAATTTTCCGTGTTTGGATACTCTGATCCAAACACGGCAATTGATCAATCACGGCTCAAGTAATATATGTTATTTACCGCCTGGGAGGTCCGTATAGAAAAATATTTGTACGGGGTCTTAAAAAAGGCCCGAGGCCGCAGGCCGCGGGACATTTTTGAGACCGAGGGCAAATATTTTTCTATACGGACCGACCAAAACGGTAAATAACATATTTATTTTTTTGCTAATCGTACAATTTATAATTTACATAATTAGTAAATTAACATAATTGAATAAAGTTGCGTAATCGAGATGACGTTCACGTGATATTAAAAAGTCCAAAGTTTATCGTTCGACAATAAACAACTGCCGACATGCAGTCTGACAGGGAAGCTTGGAACCTTTTTTTTGTGGTGAAAAACAGTCAAAACGTGAAGATCCAGTTACGAAGGGAATTTAGAATGCAGTCCAAGTGTTTTTAAAGTTTAGTTGATAAAGATTCTTCGTCGTTCTTCTTCGTCGCTTGCTCGTTTTTGGCTGCTCGCTTGGAAAGTCGCTTTGAATACTCGACTGACTCCGTGGAAATTGAAAGTGTGTTGTTCGAGTTTGAAGACGAAAATGCTTGTTCTAAGTCATTTGTAACTTTTTTTCAAAGACATATGGCACGATGAGATTGGCATGTGGAAAATATTTGACTAAAAGGTAAAGACTTGTAGCGGTTTTGTTAAGTATAGTTAAACAACAGAAGAAAGACAGTTTAGTTTCAAAAGGTTTCAGCTTTTCTGTCTTCTCGTGGTATGTTTTTTTATATATAGTCTATATAGTTTCATTTAGCGATTCAAAATACTATGTTCACAAGTTCATGTATATGTTTTGCCTACCGTTTTAAACTGTTTTCATACGTCGTTGACTGTTGAGCAATAACACTTGAGAACTTTAGATGTCGCTCGTAAATTTTTTTTTGTCACTGACAGTTTTCCCAGCATTTCTTTTAAAATTCGCTGTTTTCACATGAAGTTGTCAAAACCATTTGGATAAACCATCTTACTTTGTTTTTACTGGCATTCTATTGTAGTCTAAAGTAGTGAAAAGCGTCGAGTATACGAAATATTAAAAAAACTTTTTTGTTTTTGTTTTGAAATCCGCAGCGGTCCGTATCGGGGTCCGTATCGTGTGATACGCTCGCTAAGCCAATCAGAGCGCGCGAATCAGATGGATACCGGACCGCAAAAAAATAATACATGTTATTTTATAAACATAAATCCCATTTCCTTTCTTTTTGTTTTATGGCTTACTCTGACTAAGGGCTTGGGGTTGATTTCGTTAGCTAAAATCTGAGCGACCCACCACCACTAGGCTTCGTTGTTAGTTATTTAACTTATTATCCTATTACTTAATTAACAAGTTAAGCGTTACCTGGGGATTAATTTCAGCAAACACATCATTGAGGATTTGTAGAAGTGTCAGATGGTTCAAGGAGTCAAAGCTGTTAAAATAATATTCCAAAACTCATTATTAATAATAATTTATCAACAAGTCGTCAAATCTGGGATTGTCAACTCTAGTAAGCAGAGTAGATATCAACCATTTCATCTACTGTTAGTACTACTTTGAATGAATAATATAGCAATTAACAAATTATGCATTCGTATGGTATGAATAATTATGCAGATCTCAGAGCACAGCCTTCGCCTTCGTCATTTACTGTAACAGTCGCTTCGGTCTGCATAATTCTTCATATTATCCTTAGTCCAAAATTACTTAAATATTAAAATTAGCCCGATCTTAAAGTGGTTCTCCGATGAAAATATTATTGGAGTGGTTAAATTAAATATTGTTAAAGATGTTATGGTAGTTAACAATCGTGCAAATTTCATTTCAAAATTCGTTGAAGAAAAGGTGATACTTTACGTGTGAAATTTGTATTTTGGAGCGCCGTCATTAAAGTGGCCGAGCTTGAGAAGAATGAGTCGAGGAACCTAATGAGGTCATAGACTCCATAACAACAATGACCCTTTTGTTGACAACAACAATGCTCTTGTTTTTGTTGAGTCTATGATATCATAAGTTCTCCTCAACTCATTCTTCTCCAATACGGCCAATTTAATGGCGGCGCTCCAAAACACAAACTTCGCACGTAAAATACAACTTTGTTTTTGAGAATTTCGAAATGAAACTTTGCTCAATGACCAACTACCATATCTTTAGTATTATGCAGAAACATTACCAACAATATTTTCATCAGAGAACCATTTTAAGATTTTCTTTTTAGAGCATATGTACTGCATGTCTATTTCAATATTCATCTCTATTAACATGACAGCTTTCGCGTAATATATAGTACTTGATTTCTAATTAATTACACGTACGTGTATTCTTCCTGCCCTAATGTGTATTTCCTCAAGTACTTCAGATGGGGTAGCATCCCCATATCACTGTGGCGTATGTTACCAAAACATAATTAAATACTCCGGACGAATTCGACGGTCAGGAAAGTACTTACAGGTTTTCTTATTCAGAATCATCCTCAGAGACATGAGGAAATTTTTTTTTCATGATGTCTTACACTGCTAAAGTCAACCGAAACATTTTCTTGGCTGACTCGAGCGGGATTTGAACTCGCACCTTCGGGATTCCGATCCGCCGCTCTACCTGTTGAGCTACCCGCTCGAGTCAGCCGAAAAAAAATTTCGGTTGACTTTAGCAGTGTATTAGACATCATGGAAAAAAAGGTTTTCTTATTGTTTGTTTCTTTTTGTTTGTTTTATTGAGCTATCGAAGAATGTCAGCTGACCAAGAGTTAATGAGATTAATATTAATTTTGTTAAATTGTAGGCTACAGTGTAGCGTAATTCAAGTTTTAGTGTTGCGGAAACCGAAAAAGTAGGAACTCAAGAGTCTCCAGGTAGACTAAAGTGCATTTTCGTTGATTATTCCTGCCGAAAATTGTCAAAGTTTACAGAATGTTGCAGGGCTCCCAGAAAACGTGTGTGACCTGTCCATGATGTAACGAAGGCCTGCGGAGGAGGCAAATCGGGAGACTGGCAAGTGACAAGCGTTGAAACAACGAGGACTGACATTGACATTGTGAGACAATCACATCACAGTAACCGAAGTATACAGTGTAAATTGAGGTAGACTCGCACGGGAATGTTGTCTTTTATTGCACTAGATATTTCTTTCTTTTAGGATTTATGAATGAAGCTGTCAAAATTAAGCAATTCTAACAATACTAACACTACTTCATGCCAAGTTGCCAATTAACAAGCGGATATTGTAAAACCATTTAATATATTAAAGTTTTCAGCACACTTTCAAGGTACAGTAGGAAAGTCAGTAGTCATGTTTACTTATTTTTTCCCGGACTGAAAACCAAAATTTGCTAATTTCCGTGCTCATATAGCTGGGTTTAGAAATTGGATAATAACAGATGACTTCTCAACACAACCAGAACAACATTATTTTTACGACTCTGCCTGTGATTGTCCAACCTTTGAGTTCAAAGACCAAAAACTGACAATCAAATCATTCAACTGAAGTTTTTATTTGATACTCACAACAACTTAACCTGAGCATCTTGACCTTGTCTGTACTCTTCTCAGCTGTAAAGTCTGCACTAATGCTGCACTAGTGATGCTTCCATTCTCAAAGCATGTTTTGTTAATACATAATGTATACAAGCAACAAATTAATGATATAGCATCATAGAGATCATATAAATACTAGAGGGGCATCCTATCTTAATTTCAGCCAACCATGAGTAACCAATTAAATGCCGCTATCTTGGATTTTTTTAACTTGGAGGCAAACAGTAGGTGCATTGGTTGGCAAAGGACTGGGTCTAGTACATTTGCCAACCAATTGCCTGAAATACCATAGGTAATGCATGGTGGCTGCCATTGTGGTTACCATATTTTCCCACCAATGCCCCCTCTAGTATTTATAGGTCTTGGTGTGACATTTTGAAAGGCTTGGTGTATATTTGGCATGAAGTTTGCATGGAATGCACCCTGGAGTGGTACACTCCTACGATCTACCGAGTATCTGGTTGTTTTGCTACAGAGTCATTTTGCTACAAGTCTCTTCACTACGTGTACATACAGTCACTCTTCAGCTTTGGGTTGTTTTGCTACAGCCATGTAATTTATATTAAATATATTGTGTACAAAGATAAGATGTTTAATACATACATGTCACATGTGCATTACAAAAATTATTATATCTTACAGTGCAAAGCTTACAATTAAGTGACAATGTTTCTCACTATGTCCAATATTCAGGCCAAATGTTTGGGTAGTAGTTTTGCAGCCCGAATAGACTGTTTTTAGAACATAAGCTTACATTCTGTATATAATCGAATTTAATATTCTTGCCAAATATTCTCACCTGATGAACAGTGTGCATGTAGATGCAAGAGCGCTTGAGCAGGGAAGATGCAATAATAATAATTGCTGCGAGCCGTAAGGTGAGCAGCTCACTAATCTTGACGAGGTCTGGGCCGAGTTTATATGCGTTCACAAACTCGATTTAGGATTTCGTGGGCGATGATCTTCGGTATACGCAACGTCTACCGATCAGCGGCAGGCATTATTAAATTGGGTGCTACGCTACACCTGGCATTGTTTGGTGCTGGAATATATTGATTTATTAAAGAGAAGTGTATTTTTCTACTATACTATTATATCAAACACAACTCTATTTGTTGTTGGAAGTACATATCAAGGCCACAAAAGGCTAAGCGACATTTCGAGGGGCAGACAGTGTATTTATACGAGTCTTTGTTCATTAATTTTTATATGACATTCCACACCATTGTGCCACATGATTTCACTTAACATTTTAAGCATGCGACGTTACTGTCAACACCCACGTCACGCGCACAAAATTGAGCCACCAACGATGGCAACAGCCGTTATTGCTGCAAATCAACAACCTAAAACTGCATATTAGATTGCCGTTCTTCACTTCAAGCAAGAGTGCGACGCCATCACTCTTTAATGGCTCGATTCCACACACGTGACGTCCATGTTGAGGAAAACGTCGCATGCTTAAGCTCTTTAATTGAAAATGCTTCGGACAATAACAAGTATTTGACTACTAAATAGTAAATGGTAGCAACTCGCAGCACTTCACTTTTGATAAAAACTTCTAGTAATAATAATTGATGAACATGAGGGGTTGTTGCATTAATGGCTTTCTAGTTAAGTTGCTTATACAGGAGAAGGATTGGATAGCAACTGATGCATTAAAAGTATTAAAAGTATTAAAAACAAATAATATTCAAATCAATATATATATTACTAAAAACAAAATGGTGTAAGAAGTTATTTCTTACTTAGTTCAGTAATATATACATATCAGTATTAAAATATTATTATATCAACGCTTACCTAATCAGATTGTAGCTTCTACTGAAGGGTTTCTCATTGAGATTGTCAACAATATACTTCAGTTGTTCGCTCATTGTTGCTCTCAACTTTTTAACTCACTGAGAGACTGTGACAAGCAAAAATTAGCACTGTTAAACTTTCAAACAGTAGAAATACTTTTAAAGATGTTTATCGAGATGAAAACTCAGCAAATTTGAGCAGATATCTTACTTTAAATATACTTGGTAACAGTTGTTGTCATTCGGCCATGTTTTTATTTCGCCAAGCAACAGACATGCGCTGATGCGCAGTATGAGAGATCGCAGAGTACTTGATCACATCGACCCAAACGCGTTAGCCAACTTTCGAGATCACCAAAACTTTATAATTTTAAGTTTAGGGTTTGAGTTAAGGATTGGGGTAATTGATGGGAATAGGATTAGTGATTTGGTCGTGGTTAGGTTTATAATCAAGAGAAAATTTCTTAGTCATATGATTTACGTAGATGTGATGTACTTGCCCTCATGATGTCGTTCCAAGCCTCCTGGTGCTCGAAAAGCGCTCGGCCCAAATTCAAAATGTCAGAAAAAGAAGTGGAAGGTACGTACCGACGTATATTTAACTTAATAGTCATAGACGTAAAATTAAAATAATTTATTTGAATTACTATGTATTGTTTTCATGCTATTTTTTGTCAATTGTTGTTCTGACTTCGTTTGTCCCAATTGACCCAACATTATTAAGGTATTCTTTATATTAGCATCAGGCAGGTGAAAGTCCACGGCATGATCAGATTATAATTTATAAGACAAAGTGATCGGTATATACAGTATTGTATATTTTTTATATGTCGTTCTTCTGACTATTAACTGAGAATTTTTGAAAACAAGTGAATATTTTATTAATTTTTATAACACTGTGTCACAATTTATAAATATTTATATAATAAATAATAAAATAAATAATATAGATATTTTGATGATAATAACAATAAACTTCTTATTAACCAAGCGCAGTCAGTATAGGAAAATATAATAATCATATCGGGGGCTTGACTCGATCTTGACAGTACAGAAATGAGAATGAACTAGCAGGGCAAGATCCATATACTGACCATAAGAGATGCTGGTCTGATATTTTTCATTATTGTGAGGCTTTTTAAAGGGTGTATAAATTTTTGTTATTTGCTGACAAAAATTTACCTGTGAATGAAGTTTGCTGTTACAACTCATATAAAAGGCTGTCTGTTTACATGAAAATAATAGATTTTACTAGAAATATTATGTCTATTATATTATATCATATATATATATATATATATATGATATGATATATGATATATGATATATACGATATCGCTCTATGACCTTTAGGTCATATTGAGCGCTCTACAGGATGAGCCATTGCTGCTTACGCATTGTGCGCACGCTCACTGCTTGCAGTTTGAGCGCTCTGGCATGGTTTTGATGTCGCACAATTTGTGAGGCACCAAAGGTGACTTAAATAGCAGTTACCTTCATCCTGTTCATCAGCACTACACTGATGAGGCCCAAAAGGCCGAAACGGTACCGTCTGTAGTTAGATATCGCTCTATGGCCTTTAGGTCATATTGAGCGCTCTACAGGATGAGCCATTGCTGCTTACGCATTGTGCGCACGCTCACTGCTTGCAGTTTGAGCGCTCTGGCATGGTTTTGATGTCGCACAATTTGTGAGGCACCAAAGGTGACTTAAATAGCAGTTACCTTCATCCTGTTCATCAGCACTACACTGATGAGGCCCAAAAGGCCGAAACGGTACCGTCTGTAGTTATATATATATATATATATATATATATATATATATATATAATATAATAATAATTAATAATAATAAGTATAGGTAATCATGATAGTGAGTAAAATTAAGGATTTACACTACAAGTGATATTTGAAAATTTTGCCAAAATTGCACGAGCCAGAAGGCGAGTGCAATTTGGCATAATTTTCAAATATCACGAGTAGTGTAAATCACTAAATCCTTAATTGTATGAGCAAAATCATATGATTACTCATTTATTATAAGCATGACAAAATTAGGACATGTACGCTTCATACTCACGCCTTTAAAAACATCTTGTTTCATTAATTGACAAGAAACATTTTCACTCTGGGTGTTCTCTGTACTCATTTCAAAGTATTTATATGGAATTTTTAGTTCATAGTGTACCACAAGTCGTTTGAAATGTGAAACTAACTTTCCATTGCAGAATTGGCCACCATTTTGAATTTTATTGTCAACATCATTCCCTGGGAGCAGTACAATTAATAAAATAATTGTACTCCTCTCAACCAATCAGAATGTAGTAATTTTGTCATGCGTATAATAATAATAATAATAATAATAATAGTAATAAAAACAATAACAAAAATACATGTAATGGATTATTAACTGATAATTTGAAATAGTTCTATATGCAAAAAAAATGAGAGGAAAAGTGTGTCAATCATCAGACTACTGTACTAGAGAATGTCAAACATTCTCTCAGGTGCAACTATAGGCTGAGAACTCAGTCTTATATCTAGAGCCTGCACTCATTCTGATCTGGATGCAAAATTGCTAAAAGCGTGGAAGTCAGATTCAGAAGAAGGCAATTAAACAATTGTTTATGATGACCATTTACAAACGGGAAATAAGCCTCGATGCTAAAATTTAGTTGCTTCCATGTTGTTTTACTGCTTGACCACGAGGGTCCTGGTACACAATCTTGAATTTCCTACTCGCTGTCTATTAATGATTAGTATCAACCAACTAGTGGTCTATTACAAATCCGGCTTTCTGATTGGCTGAGCTACTAGTGGTCTATTGGTGATAGACCATACCTGGAGTACTCCTATTCTGACCAATCAGAAGCCACGGCAAATTCACGCTGCGAGCAAAACCTGGAAACTAGGCCAAACATCAAACATGGCGTCCGCTAAAATTTATATACGAGTGATGAAATCATGAAAACATTGGCCCGTCGAAAGTAATGGAAAATTGTTCAGTTTAACATTTTCGAATACGAAAATGAATTCGCTTATGTCTATGGAGTATATCAACACCAAATTTAAAGCAAAGTAATTACAATCTCGTTTTTTTGTGAGCGATTGTTTATCATGTGCCATCGAACTACTCTACATTTTGAATGGGGAGACTACTGCAAACAAAAAGGTAAAATTATCTGCAAATTTGGGACAATGTTTGACAAGACTTATTTACGTTAAAGAAAAGTTGTTTATGGTTGATACTAAAACAATTAGACAACCTCGCCCTCGTTTTCTACAGCTCATAGAAAACTCGGTCTCGTTGTCTAATTGTTAAATATATATTAAGCAATAGTACAGTGGCAGTCAAAAAGAATTGCTCAAGTTCAGCTTTTTGAGTATTCACTGTGTTATGACTACCACTAGACAATTTTGACAAATTTTGAAGCTTCTCCCACAATTTTTGAGCTGGTTGTAGCCATGTATCACTTCGTGGTAGCCACTTGGTAGTGACAATTGTAGATATGCTCAGTTTCCACGGCATTTTATTCCGAAACCGTTGGTGTAGTGAATTTTCCAGAGGACTGAAGGAGGTGTGACGACCATGGGTCCAAAGCCAAGGATCAGCCACGAGAATCGAGGAAAGGTACTGGCATTGGCAGAGGAGGGCTAATCCCAACGACAGATTGCTGCCCGCGTGGGCTGCAGCCAAATGAGTGTCAGTGGTATTTTAAAAAACAACAGCTAACCAGTGGTGCAAAAGACAAAAAGATCCCAGGATGAAAGAGGAAGACAACAACGAAAGAGGACACGATCATGGTGCGAAAAAGTAAAGCTGACCGCATGAAGACTGCGCCACAAATAAAGGCAGAGATGGAGCTTGAACATGGTGTAAGTGTGTCTTCCTCCACCACACGAAGGAGACTCAGAGACGCGGGACTCTTGGACACAAACCAAGAAGAAAGCCAAGACTAACTGCTCCACACAAGAAGGCTCGATTGGTGTTTGCAAGGGCCAAGGAGAAAATTGCCGTTGTGGAATGGCCTGCACAGTCACCTGATCTGAATCCCATAGAGAATCTATGGGATGAAATTAAAGCTAAGGTCCAGGAGCAAAACCCAAGAAATGTTAATGAACTGTGACCTGCTGTCAAAAATGCATGGCATGTATTCCCGTAAGCGCGAGTGTTTAATTTAATTGAGAGTATGCCGCGTCGATGTGCGGCTGTCATTAAGGCCAAAGGAGGGCCCACAAAGTATTAAAATATAATTTTCTGTGTGTTTTCATTCTGTTTGCTGTTTTTAGACGATTATACTTAATATTATCATCTGCATCTGAAGTGAGCAATTCTTTTTGACTGCCACTGTATATACTACTACGTTTCTAGTCTACTAATTCCCGATAATCAAACATTAAACGGTATGTGCTTTTTTTATAAACAAAATGAGTTTTGAATGGATAGTTTCATTGTGTTTGTTCTTTTATCCCATAAAATGACATTATATACCGAACGTTGTACACTACCATAGAGGTTCCCCAAAGTAGCGGTCCCCCGAAAGTAACAACTACCCGAAAGTAACACATTACATTTATATAACTTTTAACTCGATATAACTTTTCATCTGAAAAAGATACAAATAGTAATGGACTGACAGATTCCTCAAGTCACAAACCCTGAGAGCTTCTGAAACCACGGTATATAAACACGTGCATACACGCACACGTGTATACATCGTGTCCTAGTATAACTAAACAGAAACAAAGTCGCCAAATAAGCATGCATATCTGTGGTTATTTATTTGTATTTGCATCAAATCGTCAAATATATCTAGCTGTTATTACCAACACTTTTTTGCCACCCGAAAACTGTAACGCTCCCCTTCCCACCGAAAGTAACGGTCTCTCGAAAGTAACGGTCTCGAAAGTAACGGTCTCTCGAAAGTAACGGTCTCCCGAAAGTAACGGTCTCCCGAAAGTAACGGTCTCCCGAAAGTAACGACCTCCCGAAAGTAACGGCCTCCCGAAAGTAACGGTCTCTCGAAAGTAACGGCTACTCAAAAGTATAACGGCCTCCCGAAATTAACGGCTACCCGAAAGTAATGGCCTCCCGAAAGTAACGACTACCCGAAAGTAACAGCCTCCCGAAAGTAACGGCTATCCGAAAGTAACGACTACCCGAAAGTAACGGCTTCCTAAATGAACGGCTACCAGAAGATAACGGCTGTCCGAAAGTGACAGCCTCCTGAAAGTAACGGCTGTCCGAAAGTGGCGGCCTGCCGTATGTAACGGCTACCCGAAAGTAACGGCCTCCCGAAAGTAACGGCTATCCGAAAGTAACTACTACCCGAAAGTAACAGCCTCCCGAAAGTGACGACTCCCCGAAAGTAACGGCTTCCTAAATGAACGGCTACCCGAAGATGACGGCTGTCCGAAAGTGACGGTCTCCCGAATGTAACGGCTACCCGAAAGTAACGGCCTTCCGAAAGTTACGACTATCCGAAACTAATGGATAGCCGAAAGTAACGACCTCCCGAAAGTAACGGTCCCTCGAAAGTAACGGCTACCCAAAAGTATAACGGCTTCCCGAAATTAACGGCCTCCCGAAAGTAACGGCTATTGGAAAGAAACGACTACCCAAAAGTAACGCCCTCCCGAAACTGACGGCTACCCGAAAGTAACGGCTACCAGAAAGTATAGAGGCTATCCGAAAGTAGCGGCTATACGAAAGTAATGTTCGGCCTCCCGAAAGTAACGCTAGCCGAAAGTAAGGCTACCCGAAGGTAACGGCCTCATGAAAGTAACGGCCTCCCGAAAGTAACGGCCTCCCGAAAGTAACGGCCTCCCGAAAGTAACGGCTACCCAAAAGTATAACGGCTAGCCGAAAGTAGCGGCCACGATGGGCGCTAATCCCGAAAGCAGTGGGAGCCTTTACTTTGGGAACTCTACCGTAGTCTTCAGCTTAATAGAGACCTTTAGATCCACGTTTACCGCAAACTGCGAACTCCAGTTTGCTGTTTCCCGTTTGATGTTAGAAGTTGGTGGGAGAATTTGTATATTTAGTTTGAAACGTCGGTTTTCGTTACTTGTAAACACTGCAGAAAAAGAAAGAAACTATATGCCAATAGACTATACAGGAATTAATCTAAAGCTAATAAATAGCTATCTTCTTTCTACACAAGAAGAAATAAATACATTTTCTATTAATTAGAGCAGTTATCCTTTATTATTGATTATATGTTGAATCCGCCATGTTTATTTTCTTGTCATATACAGTGTTCACGCTTTAAAGACGAAGAAGGCAAAAATTTTCGCTTCTTGCTCTTAAATTGATAACAAATCAAAGAAAAATACTTAACTTGTATACCAGAAGCATTTATACGTGAGATAATATACAATTATTGGATGAGGTTGAGCATGATATCAAGAATTATCAAGGCCGACGTTTGTGTTATCTGCCGAAGCCGAAGGCTGAGTTGTATATAATTATACAATTATAAATGTAGAAGCCTTTAGAAAGGTTTTTTACAAAGTTAGGTCAAAATAGTTAATATTCATACCGTCTTCAGTTCGAGGTTCGCTAACTTTTTTCGCTTTCAAATACAATTTTCTCTTTCAAACACTGCTTTAAACTCTAACAGCTGTATGTGTAGCTAGCTTGTTTTTTCTTGGTAGTTTTAACGTCAACAAAACGTGCCAAATCCGCCGGATTAATCCGCTTCTGATCTTCACACCTAAGGATGGCCACCATGTTTGTTTTGTTCAAGCCGCTGGCCAGCGCGTCATAGCTACAGATAATTTTTGATATTTTGTAGATGGCAAGACATCAAGAATTATCTGTATTTTAGCCAATCACAGTTGAGATTGTATCAGTATTGTATAATAATACAAAATCCAGGCAGAGAATGACAGTCGTAAATGACTTACGTAAAAACCGACCTTTTGCCGTCGAAAACGTATACTTGAAACCGCAAACGTGTAACCTCAAAAGTCTAGTAGCGGTTAGATGTTAGCGGTAAAGGGAACAAACGTCAATCTCAATCTATTAACGACGAATTGGATGTTTTCAGATGAAAAAAGACCGACCGAAGAAGAAGAAGGAGAAGAAGAGGGAGAAGGAGAAGAGGAAGGAGAAGAAGAAGAGGAAGAAGTAGAAGTAGTAGAAGTAGAAGATGAAACTGATGGGGCTTATGAAATTATACGACGCCGACGTATTCAAGACAACAATTACTGGGACGTAGCAGTCAAGAAATTAGGTCAGCTAGATCTTTCACGGCGCCCTGTATACCAACAGATAGGCATCGGTGGTGTTACTGGATGGTAGGTTTAATATTTGCTTTCAGAGCAGTTTTACTGAATGCACATGCAGCGAAAATGAAGTTCAAAAGAAACTCTTATTTAAGAAAACGTTTGAATTTATATGGTTGGACGTTTACAGTTCGTCCTTACCTCACTTCGTTCTTGAGAAATTGAGCTTTGCTTTATATGTAAATGACATCACTTAGACGTCACACTGCATGCACAATGATTTGTTGGAAAATCGTGAATATCAATTTGAGAATATTTAACGAAATCACTTTTAAATATGCATGTGCTTCTGTGTATCG
>OZ035997.1:82198268-82433268 GCA_964035015.1 Corallium rubrum
TTGAACGATGTAACACAACAACATATTTCTAGGTCCTATAATCAACGTTCACATTCTTGAAGAATTCCACTCCGATAATAAGTCAATTTACAAAATAACAAGAATATGAACTTTCTTTGTTACTAGTATATTACGTCAAGTGTTCCTCTTTTGAGTTCCTAACTTGATTGCAATTTTGATAGACATCCTTTCCAAATTTGATTAAGTTCCTTTTCAAATTTCCAAATAAAATTGCAATATTTCAATTTGCTAACGACACTTCGATGTTCCTTTTGAATTTTCCTAACTTCTTTAAAGTTCCTAAGTTCCTGTTATAATTTCCTAACTTCCTGTTTAAAGTTCCTAAGTTCCGGTTATAATTTTCTGACTTCCTGTTTAAAGTTCTAACTTCCTTTTTTCTGTAGTACTGTCTAGTCTGTCTTTTATTATGTTATTATTGCTCAAAAATAGAAATTACACGTGAAGGCTATACTTACAGAAACAAATCCAAAACTCTGACACATTCTACTTGGTTTGATAAGCCTTTACGTTCGAATTGCCGCCACACACCCAACTAACAAAACGTAAAGACAGACGTCTGATTTTAAAATTAGCATCCGTTATTGGTGTTCATGTAATATATCATACACGAGGAGGAGTGACATTTGTCAGGATATCCAAACACCGAGACGTTTGTTGAAAACCGAGGCTAAGCCGAGGTTTTTGAACAAACTTCGAGGTGTTTGCATATCCTGATGAACCACTCCTCCGAGTGTTTGATGTAGCATCTCAAACAAATCAGTATTTTAACAGAAAATCGGAGTAAAAGTTTGCTTAATTTGTGTAATTTCTTCCTCCGATATCGAAACCACAGACACGGTACTGATTTCCTTTGTGTTTTCCTCATGAATTATTAATGAGTTTGAGATTGTACTTTCAAGTTGTTTCAAGGTGTTTCGTAGTTTACCTGTAAGGAGTAGTTGTTGAATGGTTTAAAACAAAAAGTCAGATTATATTCCTTTAGCCAACGAACTACTACATTTAGAGTGAACTGATGACCATCGAAATAAACTCACTCGGATATTTAATCTTTAAAGTGTCACTACGACGAAAAAATCGTGAATCTAGTAAGGATATTCCAGTAAACTATATTTTCCAAATTAGGAATACCGGCGCTTTCAGTTTCTCAAAATATTGTCTCGTTCTCGAGATATTCATGTTTGTGAAACACGTAAATTAGGTGCCTTGTGACGTCATTTACTCACACAGGTTAAATGAGATTAACAAAATGACTAATATCTCTGCAAATAGCAGGAAGAAATAATTCAAACTTTGCACAAGTATAGTTATCATAAATGTACACTCCACTGTGCGCATCATGTTGTTGCTACGGAAACCGTTAAGAAACACGAGCCTTTTTACTAAAAAATTAAATTAAATTTTATGTTTCGTTTCAAAAGAATATGATGATTGAAACATTCGAAATACAATATCTGTGTGTCTACAAATATTCATGTCAGTGTATTGCGGTAAAAGTTGTTTTATGGAAAAAAAATAAGCATTTTTGTTTTACAAATGGAAGGCATCTGTTTGCAAACGGTAGTGCATTTTACCCATAACTATTCTTGTGCAAAGTTTGAATTATTTCTACCTCATAGTTTCAGATATATTACTCATTTTGTAAATCTTATTTAGCCTGTGTGTGTAAATGACATCAGGAGGCACCTAATTTACATGTTTCAGAAACTTACATATCTCGAGAGCGAGACAATATTTTGAGAAACTGAAAACGCCGGTATTCCTCATTTGGAAATTATAATTTACTGGTATCAATACTAGAGTCACGATTTTTTCCAGTACCACTTTAAAATAATTTTATAGTACGACTTTAAAATAATGAATTTGTATTGCTCCTCGAATTTTTTAGGTGTGTAGGAAACGTTTTTAAAAGAATGGGTAAAATTGCAGCGCTTGGTATTGGTGGTGGACTGTTGATGGTACAGGTACTCAATTTCCATACACTAAAAACCCGCGTATATAAGAACCTAGTGTTTAAGAACCTGTAGGCTAAAATTTCGGTATATATTAAAAACCCCCATTATATCAGACCTGTTGAGTGTAAATTGCAACAGGTTCTTATTTGGAAAATTGGAAAATAATAGAAAAGGTTATTTTCATACATCAAATGGAAACATCTTAGGAAGTTGATGCATTACAGTATTGTCGGTATGGCACTTAGTGCCTACCCAGTCATTTTCAGTCACTGGATTAGGTATAGGTGACCTGCAGTCCAGTTATATACAGTACATGCATATAGGTCCAAGTTTTCAAAAGATTATGCTTTTACATATTTTTAAAAGTAAACTTCGAAGACATATTTTAATTTGAGACTTGTTCTTAATTTTGCCATCAATGTTTTTAATATTTTAATGATTCTAATTATTTATAATTCATAGTGGGGAGAGTTCAATAAAGTATTGTACTGTATTGTATTGTATTGTATTGTATTGTATTTATTGTATTGTATTTATTGTATTGTATTGTATTGTATTGTATTGTATTGTATTGTATTGTATTGTGTTGTGTTGTGTTGTGTTGTGTTGTGTTGTGTTGTATTGTATTGTATTGTATTGTATTCTGAAATCAAGAATGTTTTTAGCTTGCCTCACAGTCTGGCTACGTCACTATTAATTGGAAGAAAATTAGTAAAGATGTCGGTAAAGTCTCGAAAGAAGTCAACACTAAATTTGAAGAATATACCTCAGAAGAACAACAAGGCAAAATAGCGAGATATTTTAGGAAGGTAAGTTCTGAAAACAGTTATACTGTACACCATAGTTTGTTTCACTTACTTGTTTTGCTGCAATGACAATACAATACAATACAACACAACACAACACAACACAACACAACACAACACAACACAACACAACACAACACAACACAACACAACACAACGCAACGCAACGCAACGCAACGCAACGCAACGCAACGCAACGCAACGCAACGCAACGCAACGCAACGCAACGCCGTGCAATGCAATGCAATACAATATGTAACACTTGTATATATACTGATAAGCACCTTTATTAACAAATCCTCTAACTATTTATACATTTAGTAACCGAGCCAGCGGTCCTAACGTACCTCTTGTTACATCCCTTTTTCTTTAACAAATAAATGTCTTACTATGTACTTAACTGAAATTCTATTATAAAAATGTTCTCTTACCTTCAAAAACTCATTAATAATTCATGAGGAAAACACAAAAGAAAATCATGACCGTAGCGTATCTTTATATGTGATAAAGATTTCTCCTGATTTACATAAACTTTAGCTTTGATTCTCTCGGCTTAGACAAGGTTATTTTTCAAACTAACTCCGCCAATCAACTTACCAAGTGGTTCGTTTTTGAAGCCGTACAATAAACTCGCAGTTCGTGTTTTATCAGATATAAAAACACTAGGCTTCGCCTCGTGTCTTTATATCTGATAAAACACTCCTGTTCGTTTATTATACAGTACGTAACCCTAAACCTGTATATAATTGTACGAAAATAATGTCCTCTCTTTTCGTTCATTTTTTTTTCCTGCTCGAAAATCAAATCAGATAGGTAATCGGTGTACCTATCTTATAACGTATCTATGTGTCATATATATATATATATATATATATATATATATATATATATATATATATATATAATAAATAACTCAAGTTAATGAAGTTAATAAGTATACGATACATAATCTTTTAAGTATTGTGGTTTTTTCAATTGTCGTCCAGTACGAGTTTGCATCACAACCGTTGACCCCTGAGTTGTCTGGCTCTGATTCCCACTTTCTGAAATCTGACTCCTTATAGAACTCGACGCTGGAACTTGACTCTGAGTGGTTGAATTCTCCTTTATCATGTTCATAGTCTGTTAACTCTTTCTTCTCTATCATAGCCAATCCATGTACAGGTCTACCTCTTCCTTGCCATCTCTTCCACGTTTGAGCGAGGTTTGATTCTTCAAAATCAATTTTTCCTGGTGGCTTTAGTTGTGTTAGCAGTCTGTTTTCGTCCGAGGTCCCCTCCGCCATACCAACTCAGTCTGCTTTTTAGCCCTTGGTAAAATCTTCCTGACGACCACATACACCTGACACCATGTACATGTAACACTTGTGTATATACCGATAAGCATCTTTATTACCAAATCCTCTAACTATTTATACATTTAGTAACCGAGCCAGCGGTTCTAACGTACCTCTCGTTACACAATACAATACTTATATCTTATTAGATGAGCAGGGCGAGTCAAATTACAAACAACGAGTAAAAATATACAGCGATACTACACACCAAAACATCTTATTTATTATGCAACTGCTCTGATCAACAAATTTTTATGGGAAAAGAAAACTCTAAAAAGGCCAGAAGTAGCGTGCACCAGGACAAAATAATAAGCATACATGAAGTAGTCTCCCGTGTGATAGATTTGATTGGCTAACAATCCAAATAACTAACTATCCAAATATCGCTGTATGTTTGTACTCATTTTTAGCGTTATTTGGACAGTTTTTAATGCAGTTGTATAATAAAATACAATACAATACCATACCATAACATAACATACCATACCATACCATACCATATACCATACCATAAAATACAATGCAACGCAATGCAACGCAACACAACACAACACAACACAACACAACACAACACAACACAACACAACACAACACAACACAACACAACACAACACAACACAACACAACACAACACAACACAACACAACACAACACAACACAACACAACACAACACAACACAACACAACTGAAACATGGAATTTTTACCGTTTCTTTCATGACAGCAACCGCTGCTACGGTGTACGAACAATGAACACATTAAAAAGGGGATAATTGGTTAATTTGTGTTTAACAAATTGACCACCTGATCCGAAAAAGTTTATTTACTGTATGTGGTAATATATACAAAAAATAAAAGATTGTTTTGTCTTTTTAGGGTGGTAAAATAGTTCAAACGAATATGGCAGTTGCTAGTGGATTTGCTGGAGGATTTCTACTCGGTCTAGCATCATGACTAATCTTCACCAAGTTTTTGAGAACTAAGCGTTCACGCATTTTACGTTGGCGTTGGCATTTACACTGAGAAGGTGAACTTTGTACTTAGGGTGTTTTGCCTCGATGGTAAAGGGTGAAAATGGCCTCGGTCGGTTCTGTTATGATTATCTGATTGATCTGTGTAACAATTAATTGTAATTCAGGTAGAACATAGTTTATTTGTCGAAATCTGGATAGCAGGAATTTAGACATAAAGCTTTGGTTGGGGTCAAGAATCGCGTTAGGTTTAATTTGTATTTGTATCCCTGATTCGTACGGGTTAATCAGAACTATATGACGATGAATAATTTTAGCTTAGTTATCGCCTTTATGATAAACGCTTATACACTGGTTGGCAAAATTAATGAGCCACTTATATTTCTGCAAGTTTTTCAACTGTTTTAATCTGTTTTAATCAACTGTTAGAGTCGAATCGTTTTTTCGCCAACCTCCAACTTATAAACAACGTCAAATTATACTTGATTTATAGGGTCATGAATTAGGTAAATATTTTTATGCTGTTCATTAAACGTTTGGTTATTATATCATGCATCAACATCTTTATCACCATTATCATCCTAAAGATACGAGTTTAGTATCTTAAAAGTTCAACTTCAGTATCATAAAGGTGCAAGTTTATTATCTTAAAGGTGCAAGTTCACTATCATAAAGGTCCAGGTTCAGTCATCTTAAAGGAGCACGTTCAGTATCATAAAGGTCCAGGTTCAGTCATCTTAAAGGAGCACGTTCAGTATCTTAAAGGTGCAAGTTCACTATAGTTTAGCCTAATTTCACTGGTTGAAAAATCAGTCAAAATGTAAAGGGGGACCCTCATTCATTTTGCCTGGTTTTGGCCATTTCTTCAATTTTCGATATTTGCTCAAAAAATGTTTTGGATCGGGTAAAGGCGTTTTACACCTTCTTTGGCAACGACAGAGACTTATTCGTCATCAATGGTCATAGTTTAACTTTATTTCAAAAGTGGAAAAATCGGGAAAATGTAAAGGGGGGACCCTATTCATTTTCCCTGATTTTGGCCATTTCATCAACTTCGATATTTGGTCAAAAAATGTTTTTGTTCGGGTAAAGGCTTTTTGCAACGAGAGACTTATTCGTGCTAAATGGCCATAGTTTAGCCTTATTTCAAAAGTTAAAAAAAGTAATGTTTTGGATCGGGTAAAGGCTTTTTACACCTTCTGTAGCAACAAGACAGACTTATTCGTACTAAATAGCCGTAGTTAAGCCTCATATCAAAAGTTTAAAAATCGGGAAAATGTAAAGGGGGGGGACCCTATTCATTTTCCCTGATTTTGGCCATTTCTTCAACTTCGATATTTGGTCAAAAAATAATGTTTTTGTTCGGGTAAAGGCTTTTTGCACATTCTTTTGCAACAAGAGAGACTTATTCGTGCTAAATAGCCATAGTTAAGCCTTATATCAAAAGTTTAAAAATTGGAAAAGTGTAAATATGGGACCCTATTCATTTTGCCTGATTTTGGCCATTTCTTCAACTTCGATATTTGGTCAAAAAAATGTTTTTGTTTGGGTAAAGGCTTTTTTGCACATTCTTTTGCAACAAGAGAGACTTATTCGTGCTAAATGGCCATAGTTTAGCCTTATTTCGAAAGTTGAAAAGTCGGAAAAAATGTAAATATGGGACACTATTCATTTTGCCTGATTTTGGCCATTACTTCAACTTTCGATATTTTGTCAAAAAAAAATGTTTTTGTTCGGGTAAAGGCTTTTTGCATTCTTTTGCAACAAGAGAGACTTATTCGTGCTAAATAGCGATAGTTAAGCCTTATGTCAAAAGTTTAAAAATCGGGAAAATGTAAGGGGGGGACCCTATTCATTTCCCTTGATTTTGGCCATTTCTTCAACTTCGATATTTGGTCAAAAAATGTTTTTGTTCGGGTAAAGGCTTTTCGCACATTCTTTTGCAACAAGAGAGACTTATTCGTGCTAAATGACCATAGTTTAGCCTCATTTTGGAAGTTGAAAAGTCGGAAAAAATGTAAAGGGGGCGGGGGACCCTATTCATTTTCCCTGATTTTGGCCATTTCTTCAACTTCGATATTTGGTAAAAAAATGTTTTTGTTCGGGTAAAGGCTTTTTGCACATTCTTTTGCAACAAGAGAGACTTATTCGTGCTAAATGGCCATAGTTTAGGCTTATTTCGAAAGTTGAAAAGTCGGCAAAAATGTAAATATGGGACACTATTCATTTTGCCTGATTTTGGCCATTTCATCAACTTTCGATATTTGGTCAAAAAATAAGGTTTTTGTTCGGGTAAAGGCTTTTTGCACATTCTTTTGCAACAAGAGAGACTTATTCGTGCTAAATAGCCATAGTTTAGCCTTATTTCAAAATTTGAAAAATCGGAAAATATGTAAAGCTGGTACCCTATTCATTTTGCTGATTTTGGAAATTTCGTCTGCGTTCGATATTTGGAAGGAAAAAAAAATTTTGGATCGGGTAAAGGCCTTTTCCACCTTCTGTAGCAACGAGAGAGACCTATTCGCGCTAAATGGACATAGTTTAGCCCTTTTTCAAGTTGAAAAATCGGAAAAAATGTATAAGGGGACCCTATTCATTTTGCCTGATTTTGGCCATTTGTTCAACTTTCGAAGTTTGGTCAAAAAATAATGTTTTGGAATGGGTGAAGGCTTTTTGCACCTTCTTTAGCAACGAGAGAGACTTATTCGGGCTAAATGGCCATAGTTTAGCCTTATTTCAAAATTTGAAAAATCTGATAAATTTTGCCTGATTTTGGAAATTTCGTCAACGTTCGATATTTGGTCAAAAAATAATATTTTGGATCGGGTAAAGGCTTTTAACACCTTCTGTACCAACGATAGAGACTTATTCGTGCTAAATAGCCATAGTTTAGCCTTATTTCGAAAGTGGAAAAATCGAAAAAGATGTAAAGGGGGGACCCCATTCAATTCACCTGATTTTGGCCATTTCTTCAAATATAATTTCAATATTTGTCAAAAAATGTTTTTGCATCGGGTAAAGGCTTTTTACACCTTCTGTAGCAGCGAGAGAGACTTATTTGTGCTAAACGGCCATAGTTTAGCTTTGTTTCAAAAGATGAAAAATCGGAAAATATGTCAAGGGGGGGGGGGGGGGGGAGGGACCCTATTCATTTTGCCTGATTTTGGCCATTTCTTCAACTTCGATATTTGGTCAAAAAAATGTTTTTGTTTGGGTAAAGGCTTTTTGCACATTCTTTTGCAATAAGAGAGACTTATTTGTGCTAAATGGCCATAGTTTAGCCTTATTTCGAAAGTTGAAAAGTCGGAAAAAATGTAAATATGGGACACTATTCATTTTGCCTGATTTGGGCCATTACTTCAACTTTCGATATTTTGTCAAAAAAAAATGTTTTTGTTCGGGTAAAGGCTTTTTGCATTCTTTTGCAACAAGAGAGACTTATTCGTGCTAAATGACCATAGTTTAGCCTCATTTCGGAAGCTGAAAAGTCGGAAAAATGTAAAGGGGGCGGGGGACTTCATTTTCCCTGATTTTGGCCATTTCTTCAACTTCGATATTTGGTCAAAAAATGTTTTTGTTCGGGTAAAGGCTTTTTGCACATTCTTTTGCAACAAGAGAGACTTATTCGTGCTAAATGGCCATACTTTAGCCTTATTTCAAAAGTTAAAAAGTCGGGAAAATGTAAAGGGGGGCCCCTATTCATTTCCCCTGATTTTGGCCATTTCTTCAACTTCGATATTTGGTAAAAAAATGTTTTTGTTCGGGTAAAGGCTTTTTGCACATTCTTTTGCAACAAGAGAGACTTATTCGTGCTAAATAGCCATAGTTTAGCCTTATTTCAAAATTTGAAAAATCGGAAAATATGTAAAGCTGGTACCCTATTCATTTTGCTGATTTTGGAAATTTCGTCTGCGTTCGATATTTGGAAGGAAAAAAAAATTTTGGATCGGGTAAAGGCCTTTTCCACCTTCTGTAGCAACGAGAGAGACCTATTCGCGCTAAATGGACATAGTTTAGCCCTTTTTCAAGTTGAAAAATCGGAAAAAATGTGTAAGGGGACCCTATTCATTTTGCCTGATTTTGGCCATTTGTTCAACTTTCGAAGTTTGGTCAAAAAATAATGTTTTGGAATGGGTGAAGGCTTTTTGCACCTTCTTTAGAACGAGAGAGACTTATTTGGGCTAAATGGCCATAGTTTAGCCTTATTTCAAAATTTGAAAAATCTGATAAATTTTGGCTGATTTTGGAAATTTCGTCAACGTTCGATATTTGGTCAAAAAATAATATTTTGGATCGGGTAAAGGCTTTTAACACCTTCTGTACCAACGATAGAGACTTATTCGTGCTAAACAGCCATAGTTTAGCCTTATTTCGAAAGTGGAAAAATCGAAAAAGATGTAAAGGGGGGACCCCATTCAATTCACCTGATTTTGGCCATTTCTTCAAATATAATTTCAATATTTGTCAAAAAATGTTTTTGCATCGGGTAAAGGCTTTTTACACCTGTAGCAACGAGAGACTTATTTGTGCTAAACGGCCATAGTTTAGCTTTGTTTCAAAAGATGAAAAATCGGAAAATATGTCAAGGGGGGGACCCTATTCATTTTGCCTGATTTTGGCCATTTCTTCAACTTTCGGTATTTGGTCATAAAATACTGTCTTTATTCGGGTAAAGGCTTCTTACACCTTTTGTAGCATGCAACGAGAGAGACTTATTTGGGCTGAATTGCCATAGTTTAGTCTTATATTTCAAAATTTGAAAAATCGGAAGAAATGTAAAGGGGGGACGCTGTTCATTTTGTCTGATTTGGGCCATTTCTTCAACGTTCGCGATATTTTGTCAAAAATTAATGTTTTGGATCGGGTAACAACTTTTTACACCTTCTTTAGCAACGAGAGAGACTTATTCGGGCTAAATTGCCATAGTTTAGCCTTATATTACAAAATTTGAAAAATCGGAAAAAATGTAAAGTAGGGACGCTATTCATTTTGCCTTATTTTGGCCATTTCTTCAAGTTTCGATATTTGGTCAAAAAATGTTTTGGATCGGGAAAGGCTTTTTACACCTTCTGTACAAACTAGAGACACTTATTCGTGCTAAATGGCCATATTTTAGCCTGATTTTGAAAAGTTGAAAAATCGGAAAAAATGAAATGGGGCTATAAGAGACTTATTCGTGCTTAATCTTTGGCAAAGGTTTTAAAAATGACATACTATTGGGCACGAGATGAAAATAACCATCCCGTTTATTCTTCCTTAAAATATCCCGTGTCCCTAAATGATTTCGTCTTGTATCCCTTTAATGGCAAAATCGATGACGACTTACAGCCGGCGAAAAACTTTGCATTTTTAATCGCTTTAATGGTCGTCTGGTCAAGTTGTGTCGTAAATAAAAGGGGCTGCAGTGAAATTAACCTATACACGCAGGAAGACTGGCGCCGCAAGCTTGATTTCTATACTGTAATGTAACATGCGATACATATATGACCATATATGCCCTGTAAAGGCTACAGGTACTAGTTCCGCGTGTCGTAATTAAAGTGTGCAACGTTATTTGAGAAAAAATATCTCGGGTGTGCACTTGCCATACTCTGCAGTCTGGACTGTCGCCATGATGCCATATTTCGCTCACTGGACAGGAGACTGGGCACTAGATATTTATGAAACATGAAAGACTGCGCGGAAAGACTACTGGGAACGAGATTGCTGAATTGAACAATTTAAATAGTGACAATAGGGACAATAGCAATCTCGTTCCCAGACCCTTCTCACGCGGGCCGCGCCCGTCGACCGAAAGCTCTGGGATAATCCGTTTCAAATCGACATTTCATTGGTTCTTTGCTCGGGACACTTTCGCGGATTTTCTCATGTTGACAGTGGCTAGTTTTGTCCGAGGTTTTGTCTTTCGAAGCCTTGAAGGCTTTCAAATTTTATCTGGCGACTGAAACTTGTCAAGAACCAAACCTCCGGAACCAAACGGCAGTTGAACAGCAAGTATTCGGTGGCTTATGCTGGTTTCGAAAGGGAAAGCGGTGAGTACTGAAGTGGCGTGTTGCCCGAGGTGCGGTATCTTGTCAGTTGTGGAACAAGATGGCTAGTAATTTCAGAACAACATATCGTTGAAGTATATGGTGTACGTATGTTGTTACGTGTTGAATGAGCTTTCATTTGATGTATCGTTCAAAACTCTGCGTTTTATTAAACTTGTTAAAATGTCCAAAATGTGCGAACCACTGTTTGAAATAATATTACAAATAAACAGGAAATTGACTTCTCATAAGTGTTACAGAAATTTAGATTTCTTTTGAAATATTTAACGCACAACATTGAGATATATATCATACAGAAGCTATTGAAAAATTCTATTCGGGGTAGAAATTGGAAGCTTCTCGTTAAACGGAAAATATTTAAAATATGGAAAAACGTCTGTTGTTTTGGTTCATCGCGTCGATTTCCTGTATATTTGTAATGAAATATTATTTGTAACAGTGGTTCGCACATTTTGGACAGTATCACAAGTTTCATAAAACGCAGAATTTTGAACGATACATCAAATGAAAGCTCATTCAACACATAACAACATACATACACAATATATTTCAACGATGCGTAGTTCTGAAATTACTAGTCATCTTGTTCCACAAATGACAAGATAATTATATGCCGTATATTTACTCGCCGTGCCACTTCAGCTACGACAAGTTTGCTACTCACCGCTTTCTCTCTTGGAATCATTCAAAAGCCGTCGATTACTTGCTGTTTAAAAGGCTGTTTAGTTCTTGACAAGTTTATTCGCTGGTAAATAAGCCATTTCCCATAACCAGAGGGAAGAACACACAGGGTGTCTTTTCGCTCGACAACAATCGTCTTCAGGGCTTTGAACTGCTTTTCTTTGGTCGTAATCCATCTCTATTTGTTTCTCGCAGTGCATACTTCAGTGCAGCATTAAATAAATCAACGTTTTTCGAGGCCAAAACAAATAAATCTAAGATACCGACAACATCGAATAGTCTTGAAAACCGCAGCAAATGTAAATATTTCATTGAAGAAGCGCTTCGTAATCTCACGCATGATCAGTTGCGACGGAAGCTAAATTTTGGCAAGAGACGATGGATTATCCCAGAGCTTTCGGTCGACGGGCGCGGCCCGCGTGAGAAGGGTCTGGGAACGAGATTGGGACAATAGAGGTCAATAGAGAAATTCCTGATACGAATTAGTAAAATCTTGAAAAACATTGTGAAAAAGCTTTACATTGACAACATTTAACGTCTTTAGTGACTTTAATAATGAATCTATAAGGACAATAATGACTTTAAATGTTATCAAAATATGCAGATATGTTATCTTCCATATCCCGTATCCCTATAATTTTTTCTTCAGTATCCCGTATCCCTATAATTTTCCCCTTAAATATCCCGTATCGCAATAACCCCTAATAGGGCCTCCAAATTATTTTTCTTTTCCTATTTTTGCTAGTCCAAAAAATGCTTTTTTCACCATCATCAAAGAGTTAACTGTCTCTGAACAACTACTATTTCTGACTGCTGGAAAGCATGTTCATCTATCTCTTCGGGAAGAGGGATAATTTCATCTTACTGTTAACCATAGCGCATAATTCAGGAATTCAGAGCCTGGAGCGTGCACAAATACAATTGAATGTACATGGAGAGACGAGTTGAAACAGTACGATTCGTATTTCGCTGAGTACTAAGTAAGGAAGGAATGTCTTAAATAAGTCAAAAACTGCAGAGATTTCGTCCTATACTTAACAATAATTATAATTACTTTACAAAGCTTCAACAAAGTATTTACTTTTTGTAGCTTTGCATGGAGTTGTTAATAGATAAATGAAACCATTTGGGGATTCGTCAGTGTTTTGTAAGCTCTGAAGACGTCCCGGGCTAACAAGACGAAAGCTCAGCATTAATAAAATTTACTTCCCAAATATTAATCACAAGTGTTTTGATTTATTTATAAATTATTTGCTTTTTTTGCATTATGTGGTTAATTATAGCTGCGAAATGTATTGAGCTCACTATTAATAACATTAAGAACTATTGTTATTGTAGCTTCTATAATTGTTAATTTCTTGTTGGGTATAATTACAAAGTAAACATAAATAAAATAATATACATGTAATGCAACAGGAACAAGCCAGTGAACACTCCAGTATCATTCAGCTGAAGATATTACAAATTCTTTAATTTCTGCCTTTAAAACCTAGTTTTAGTCTATAATATTATCAAATTAATCTTTTTAAAAACACAAACAAAACTTTCACTTTAATCAAGTGGAAAATTCGTTTAAAATTAGTATTTCCCATTGGCACCCAGATAGTTTATAGAAAACATATATGTAACCCAAAATGCACACGCGGTAAAAAGATCAATTGGTAATGTTTTTGTTCAAAAGGTGTCCCTAGGGGGGGGGGGGAACACATTTCCTAGGAAATTTGTCCCGGGTGGACACATTTTTTTTAAGGGGGGGGGGGGCATTTCCTGTGACACCGGTACATGAGTCTTCTTCCCAAATACTGTAGGTTCTCGCAACACTATAAATCACCAGGCAGACTGTAAACTCAAAAAAAAAACCAAAACAAACAGGGAGCACACCACCAGAACCTCCCAAAGAGCTCTATATATCTAAATATCATCACAAATTTACCATTGAACAAGTGTCCTCAAAATATATCTGAACATATGGCACTTATTCAATACTCTGATATAATTATCATTGCTATCTCTCATCATTTCCACAACTTTTTAACAAAAACTCATTTTAGTATCATACTGTTTACTTTTGTTGATGATTCGCTTGTTGTTAATGATTAATTGATTGCCAAAATAGTTGATTAATCGATTAATCAGGCACAGATCTAACCACTACCCATGGTTTCAAAATACACTGTACAGTACTACATAAATGCACTTACATCTGGCAAACTAGACAGAACCACATTAACCCTCTCCCTACCAGAGTTCTTCCCTTGACAAGTAAAATCATCTGGAATTAGCCAGAAATATTAAAAAGCCATCATGATAGGGAACGGGTTAACAAGATAGATTTTAAACCTTTCCCTACTTGAATTCTTCCCTTGATGAGTAAAATCACCTGGCATTAGCCAGATTAAAATATTAAGACTTAAGAGGGTTGACAACAGTAGGGAAACTGGTGAAATGGTTAATGAAGTTCAGTCATGTGCTTTACCAATGTACTAGCTAAGTCAAGTGTGATATCACATTTCAAACATATGTACTGCATCCCATTTGGTTCTGTGGCTTCAAGTTCATGGGTCAACAAATGTCGATCAAATGCTTTACAATCAAAATTCATGTTACAGTAATTACACTTGAAACTTTTTCCTGTGTTATGTGTCTTTTGATGATTTACAAAACTAGAATGACGGGAAAATGCTTTGTCGCAGATATCACAAGTGTAAGCTTTCTTTCCAGATTGTGTACTTTTATGACATTGTAAATTACCTAACTGGGAAAATGTCTTGTCACAGATATCACATTTCAATGGTTTCTTGCCAGTATGTGTTTTTCTATGAGTTTGGAGGTTAACTAAACCAGCAAATGCTTTTTTACAGACATCACATACGAATGGTTTCCCTCCAGTATGTGTTCTTTTATGATATTGCAGGGTAGCTAAACGAGCAAATGTTTTGTTGCAGAAATTACATTTGAAAGGTTTCTCTCCAGTATGTGTTCTTTTATGATTTATTAAAGTATTTGAATGGGAAAATGTCTTCTTACAGACATCACATTTGAATGGTTTCTCTCCAGTATGTGTTCTTTTATGATTTATTAAATTACTTGAATAAGAAAATGTCTTCTTACAGACATCACATTTGAAAGGTTTCTCTCCAGTATGTGTCCTTTTATGAGATAGTAAGCCACTTAACTGGGAAAATATCTTGTTGCAGAGATCACATTTAAATGGTTTTTCTCCGGTATGTGTTCTTTTATGAGATAGTAAGACACTTAACTGGGAAAATGTCTTGTCACAAACATCACATTTGAATGGTTTCTCTCCAGTATGCGTTCTTTTATGATTTATTAAAGTAGTTGAATAGGAGAATGTCTTCTTACATACATCACATTTGAATGGTTTCTCTCCAGTATGTGTTCTTTTATGAACTAGTAAATTACTTGAATAAGAAAATGTCCTCTCACAGACATCACACTTGAATGGTTTCTCTTCAGTATGTAATACCATATGACGTCTTAAACTTGATAAACTGCCAAATGTCTTGGTACAGGCTGGACACATATGAGACTTTTTTCCATTTTCCATTTCCATTATATTATTACTCATTGTAGATCCTTAACGTTTCAGACAGCTCTTTATCTTATCAATTCTCCACACACCACCTTTAGTTTTGACACAGAATAAAGACTATACAGAAGGGCCACTCGGGTCGGAACCTTTGAAGTTTTTGTCTCCGCGCATGTCGCATTACGCATGTTGCTCAGCCAGTAAACTGCATGTTCTGGCCAATAAGCACGCTGAACTTGCTGTCCTAGCCAGTAAACTGCATATTTTTGCATAAAAATACGAGGACACGTTGTACCGCTAAGTGGCCCTTCTGTATAGTCTTTATTCTGTGGTTTTGATTTCCAAAATATCTCAAATTTAAAATCCGAAATTGACAACGCCTGAAGCCTGCGTTCCAATTGAGCTGCGTGGCAAAAAAGGAAAATACCGTAAATACTTCATTTAAGGTCCCCATAAGAGTTTGACTTTAAGAAAATTTTGACATATATTATTGCCCAACAGATAACATTTAAAAATACCATATCAAACACGAATACATTGAGAGAAGGTTAAATATTTTAATAGAAGACGGTTAATTAATATAGGGAGACTGGTTAGGCTAGCTGTACCACGTGATAAAATACACTCAAAATTCGTGTCACGTGATGCGGTAGAAACACGTGAAACACAGTTGTTGCGGTCTACGTTGAAAGTATTCCGTTCTGCGACTTCTGTTAGTTCGTTTTGTTGTAATATTGCTTTCAAATACTAGTTTGGAGATGTGCCTGGCGTAAACTGGTAGCTTTTTGGTTCTCCGAGCAGTAGAAAGCAGTGGTTTTCACTCTTTAACTGATCCTGGTCGTTCGCGCAGACGACTGGCGACTGGCGAGCTGGCAAAAGGCAAAATCTACACAAGCATGGCTAAAATTAATTTGAAAAATAGAGAAATAAATCGGGAGTTGAATTAACTTATTGGGAAGAATAATGTTTACGTTTGCGAAGCCACATTGCACTCTTATTAAAGTAAGTATATTTAAATATTCTGTTCTGTTGTTTGCGCGTCTTGTCAGGTCACGGCAAAGTCTGGGCTTTCTAGTGACGTTGCCAGAGGTTCTCCCACGCTCGCAGGGGGGTTAGTAGGGGATTATAGGGGATATATTTGAGGGAGTAAAAGGGCGAGCAAGAAGAACCTCTGGACCAGAGCGCGATTCCTCTGATCCCGCCGAACCAATCAAAATACTAAGATGACATTTTTAGTCAGAAATTTGGATGTAAATTCTGATTGGTCAAAATAAAAAACATATCTAACGAGCTGTTTTATTGAATATCGAACGCTTACGTCATCGTCCAAAAGTTGACATAATTATACAAGCGTCTGTCAATATTTCATAGGATTCACAAACGCAAACAAACAATTCTGCTGTTGGTTGATCGTTTTACATGTAAACAAAGGTTTCTTTGGTAAAATGACTTTACTTTCCCGCGAAGATTTCTCTGAGTGTGCGGTGATGTTTTAAAGCATTTCCCCGAGGTTTGCCAGCTCAGTGAGAATCAAGCTGAATGTCTGTTCAATTTCTTGCAACAACGTGAAAAATGGAAAATCTCTAATTTTCGAACTGGTTCCAGCTATGTTCAAGAGCTTTATGATATTGGCTGAACGACATTCCCGAAAAATGCTGTAATGCTCGTGTTGTGTCCGTTGATTTCTTTGATCGAATCACACATATGAAGGAATTAAAGCGACGTCAGCGACGAGACGTCTTCGTCATTGAAAAAATATATATAACAAACAACAAGATAGCATCGTTGAAATATATCCTATAAGTAGGTTGTTAGAAATCTATTACCTTTCATTTGAAGTTCAAGTCGTTCAAGTTCCTGCGTTTAATATAATTAAAGTGTCACTAAGACGAAAAATCGACCATAAAATTTTGCGAAAATTTAACTTCGACGAACTTTATTGGGATATAAATACCCCGTGTACAAAATTTGAACCGATATAAACCAATAGGTTTAAAGTTATAAACGTTTGAATGCTGAAAATTGCGTCCGCCATTAAAATTTTCTTCACTGAATATTGATACCTGAGAAGGGTTGTGACGTCATTTTCTTAACCCAAACTTGCGTGACAAAGGAAGAAACAACGAGAGCGCATATCATCATTTAGTTGTTGTTCTGACTATGGATTGAAACGGAATCATCCAATGTATGTTTGGAGTATTGGTAGCCCATTTTGACAAATCTGGTTTCGGAATTTGCCAGAACGATGACTGTATTGCTTCGCTGACGAGATCGATAATCGCCCAATACTAACAAGATATTGCCGATGAAAAGTACAATAAATTTTCTATATAGCTGCAACATTTCAATTCTGACGTCGTGGTTTCTTCTTGAGAAAGACAGCATTAGTCTGCTAGAGACAGGAAGAAGTTTTTCACGATGTGCTCGTTTGTATCTTTATGTGGTATGAATGTGGCTCTAGGCCTCTAGCTGACTAGCTTGTATTTGATGGCAGATGGTGAAGTCCGAAGAATGTCGCTGTATGTAGGATCTACAATCTTGGACAAAACTGTTGAAACACCCCCGCCCCCCAAATCAATGTTGTCACATTCTTGCGTCCCACCAAGGGGGCTGAGTGTTACAACTACTTTTGTCCAAGATTGTCTCATGGCTATTTTTTTTTTATTTTTTATGATATAACTATATATCTTTTAATTTGGGAAGTTATAGAGACGAAATATAATATTTATGTAAATTTTTTATTTTTGTTTATAAAATGGCCAAATTACGGGGTATTGTATTTGTCGGCGAATTACTCGGCCCAGTCTCCCTTGTTGGATATTTTTTTCAAGATGATTTGAATAAATCTTAAAAAGGAGTAAACATTTGTTTTCAAATTGTGGGTGGATATGGGGTGGGTGGATATGGGATGGGTGAAGGCTAAATATTATCAATAAATATGTAATAGCTTAGGTAAGCCTTTATTCTCCTTTTTTATTTGTCGAAAAATACTATTATATACATTTTAAAAGGATTGTTGTTTTTTATCCAGTACTAATTCGGCAAAACAGTGTGCACACGGCAAAATTTCAACTTGGTTTTCTTTTGGGATTTGCGTTGAAAATTCGAAATATACCCAACGTGTGTTCATCATGTCGGTTTCTCTTTGATCGATAGATCCACCAAGTACATAAATCAGCGGGTACTTAGAGGTTGCAAATATAGGGCAGTCCCCAGACAAACGCAAATCTTTCCTAAAATGCGTTTTAGGCGCTGAGATACTTATATATTGTTTCCCCTTCGAGCATTAGGAGCAGTTCATTCCACCGAATAAGTTCTTTGCTCCAGCGAAAATCGTTTAGAAAAACAACTTCAGCTTGTTCAACGCCAAGCCAGGCATATGTTCCTGTTGCGGGATTGGTGAAGCATTTAATTTGTAAATATCATTAAGAGGCTTCAGCAGGAATGACTTACCACAATTTGTCGGACCATGCAGATATATGTTGTTGTTCTTTCTTCTTCCGAGTTCAAGAGCTCTGTATATTGCTCCAGCAAATCCCTTTAGGTCGATGTTATTCGATTTCATGATTTCTTTTGCCATTTTAAGCCACTCTCTGTGACACCCTTCTGTGCACTCTTTGTTGAGGTTTTGGTTAAGAATCCCAATGCGTCCAAGACTATTCCTTCGAGACTTTTCAATTTCATCTTCAATGCTCCAGGATTGTGGATTGCATCATCTACGACTCTCGATGCTCTGTTAAAACAGAATTCCCATAGATCAGTCTTCCCTTCATCTTTTTGGGCTTTAGCGAATACAAGAAGTTCTTGCTTTGTTTTGATTTTTCTTGGTACCACAATATCAAATATGTCACTTGCTTGTAGCTTCTTTGCTTTTTTGGTTAGCAACTTTTTCGATCGGTTATCTTCCTTACTGGAGCGTTTAGTACCCTGAGTGCTTACGTTATCCCTCCGAGCGACGGTCACGCGCGACTGACTGGCAATGGTCGTACGAGGTGGGTTCTGGTTGCTGAGGTCAGGATGAGATGGCGAATGAAGAGGAGCGGCGTCTTCCTTAACGACATACGAGTATGCACTGTAGTAGTTGATGCATGCGTAGAGCTGAAATGCACTTGTAAATCTCTTTCTTCTCTTGGTGAGGTCTATCACATTTAACTACCATGTGATAATGGTATCCACTCCCTGTGTCTTGTTGTTTATGGCGCTCTCTAGAAACACACCAATGCAAAAGCTGGGCATTTACTCTCTCGTATGCAACAATCACCGCGTCAGCAAAATCTTGTCTGGTGGGAACAAGTAACATTGGTGCTTGGCTTAGGGTTAACAGATATACCTGCCGGTTTGCTCCCCGCGACAATGACAATTCTTCTTCTTCTTCTTCTTCTTCTTCTTCTTCTTCTTCTTCTTCTTCTTCTTCTTCTTCTTCTTCTTCTTCTTCTTCTTCTTCTTCTTCTTCTTCTTCTTCTTCTTCTTCTTCTTCTTCTTCTTCTTCTTCTTCTTCACACGACGATTGGTATTGCGAAAGAAACTCCATCTTTGACGTTCTCTCAATTAACTGTCCAGTTTAACCACAATGAGTTGAATTTATATAGAAAAATGGTAATCACTTTTGTCTGTATATTTCAATATGTAAACTGGTAATTGGTAGAATCAATTTGGGGTAATTAATTTGATAAGATATAGATTTTACACAAAAGACTACCTCCTTGTTAATACTACGGATGACTTGTTATTGCACTCTTGGGGAAGGGTGAGATTGTATCGGGGCTTAAAATATTCACAATGCTATTAAAGGTAAATGTATTCAAAAGTCATAGTAGGGATGCCTCACGTTAAATAACGAAAATAAAAGCTGGTAATACTACCAATGTTAGGTTGAACCAATCTCAAAAAGTGATAAAAGTACTGACGAAATAAAGCGTTAAAATTACATTCAAATCATCGGAATTATTCCCTATATACAACGATCTACCACGGTCTACAAATATTTAATAGAAAACTGTATACATATTAATTTGTTATAAACTAGTGGTAGACCGTGGTAGACCGTTGGTAGATAGTGCAGGTTATATTAATTATTGTGGATTATCGGAAAATAATACACAAAATGCAGTTGTAAGTCAGATATATATAATATATGTATTTTAATTTCAAATATTTAGTGAGCACATATTATTTACATTTCAATACTTAATTCGTTGGCCTTTCCTTTCTTTAATAGCTGTCATTCGTTTACCCATAGAAGATATTATTCTGTCAATAATTGTACGGTCAAAATTATTCAACGTATCTAATACTGGATTTTCAAATCCTCAGTCATAGTTTTCAAACATTATGCGACGTTCAGTCGCATCAGTATTAAGTTTATTTTTGAGTAAATGAAAAAGATTTTCAATAGGATTAATGTCTGGTGATCGCGGCGGTATTTTAAAATATGTATATCCTAGTTCAGTAAATACAGCTTTTGCATGTCCACTGTTCTGACTTGGGTCTCCATCTTGCAAGAACACATTCGTTTCTTTGCCCGAGCGAATAAATGTTGCTGGAAAGTTGTCCGTAACGAAGTCGGCAAACAATGGTCCATCAAGATGTTGGTATATGGTTTTGCGACAATAGCGACAAAGACTTTTACCCGACGGCCACCACTTAGACACGTCGAACCCTTTGTGGTACAGGCATAATCAAGCAGGCACGTAGCCAGGATTTTGAAAGGGGGGGAGCCGAAATCAGAATAAGTTTTTAGGGGGGTCCGGGGGCATGCTCCCCCGGGAAATTTTGAAATCGTGAGTCGCTGAAATGCCATTTCCTGGCTTTTGGAGGAAGATATTACAGATCTAAAGGTTAAAAAACGTCATATAAAATACTCAAAACACGCAAACGTCACATAGATACTCAAAATGCATACACTTAGTAGATTGAATACACTGTTTACAGTTTATTTCCTGACACAACGGCATATTGCATCAGTTTTGTAGTTACATGTCTGTTGTTTTATATCAAAAGGGGGGGGAGCCGCGGCTCTCACGGCTCCCCCCCTGGCTACGTCCCTGTAATCAAGTCCTTCGCTACGCTTTCTCCAAATGCGACCTCGAGGGGCTAGGGCTTGGTCAGCAGGCCGAGTTTTGTGAATAAATGAAACACCATCAAAATAGAAAGCAATTCCATCCATCCAGAAAAAGTCACCTGGGTGCTCTCTTCTTATCATTTGCACAAATCGCAAGCGTTTACTGTGGTCTTTTACAGTCATCAAACCCGTCTTCCTTGCTTGTAGCCATTGGAATTCACTTTTGTTGAGTGCACGTCGCACCGTTCGCTTGCTGATTGTAGATGGTATATCTGCTTCAATCTTCTTTGAAGAAAAAAGGTCCCCTTCACTATGTCGAATGTTTTTTAATGTTCTAATAAGGTTTCTGTTCATGCGGTTTGTAATTTTTTGTGGTCTTCCTGAACGGCGAGTAGGTTTACGATCAGGATTCTTGAAATTGTTTCCAATTCTTGAAACAGTTGCATTGGAAACTCCGCATTTCCGAGCGATACTCCTTGTGAAGCATGTAAATATACGCTCTCTTGTTGGGACACAGACGTCTCAAAAAAACCATGACAAAGCAAAAACAGAACTTAAATTCTGATAAAACAGCTAGCGCAAATATATTTTTGGAAAAAATGAGACGGCTATTCCATTGTGACGTCAGTTTATTAGAGTAAACTCGATGAACGCTGACCAGAAAGTGTAATATAGAGGAGCCTGCGCCAAGAAAACCCGTGCGGCATTGACTCTATATATTCGTGTTTAAATGCAAATTATTGATCTTTCTACTCAAGGAAAATAGCTTAAACTTTGTAGTGTATTTATTCACTTAACAAGTTTTAACACTAATTTATGTAAATAGAAAAAAAAAACAGTCGGAGAGAATCTTGGACAAAACTGTTGTAACACCCCCGCCCCCCAAATCAGTGTTGTCACATTCTTGCGTCCCACCGTGAGTCTTTGCCATAGAAATAATAGACCTAGAATGCGTGCTCTGTCACGTGACAGGGGTCCAAATTAAATTTTATTTTGCCCTTATAGATCCGCCATTTTGAATTTTGCTAAGGGGTGGGATATATATACAACAATGATCACCTCTCAAAATAAAGAATTGGAAGACGTTTCATAGGGATAAATTGGATACATGCACGACAACAAATCAGCCACATACACATTAGCATAAAATAAAACAATTTTCAAGACACTTGTTTCATTAAACGTATAAAAACTATAAGTTCAAAATTATATTTCGATCAATTCACCACAATTACAAAAAGCAACAAAAAGTGCTAAACTTGAAACTCAGAAATTGTCTGCATCAAAGCCCGTTTAAAATAAAATAAAATAATCAAATACGTAATGGAAACTAGGACAAAATCTTTAAAAAAACACGGATTTAATATCTCAATATAAATAAATGTCGAAAAGACTGATGTATAAAAAGTATGACAGGTGCATAAACATATTTTATATTTCAAAAATCACAAGCTAGAAATCCTTATTAGATTGGATAAAAAAAACCAAAAAAACACTTACTGTCTCCTGGATTAATCCTCCACATTCAGTATAAATCACATACAGATTGGCAAGTGGGAATCATTCAAATATAATGTAAAACAGTATAAAAAAAACACTAAAACCATTCGTATTAAAAGGCCGCTATCGTCGCTGCATGTCTACATCCAGAGTTTAATGTTCGAAATGTTTTGGCGAAGGATATTGCACTTCATCTTTATAAAATTCACCAACCCAGCAAGTTTTCCGGTACAAAAAACAAAGAAATTCAGTGCTAAAATACATCCATCACTCCACAACATCACCAACCGCAGCCGTGTTAAAAACTGTTAAAAAGTCCTGGGGCGAGTTCCTTTTGCCCTTTTAAATCCGCCATTTTGTGGCGACAATTTTTTGACTGACGAGAGATAGGAGCACGCATTCTAGGTATAATATTTCTATGGTCTTTGCGCATGCTTTCAAATGACAACATTGAATTGAGGGGAAGGGGGCTGAGTGTTACAACTACTTTTGTCCAAGATTGTAGGCGCTCGTCCAGGCGCGAAAATGTATAGGTTGTAGCGCGCCTCCGTTCAGGCAGTTGCCATAGTTACAACTGGTCAGAACCGGTTTTGGAGTGGTTGTGTTTTTTCTTTTTGTTTTTTGAACTTGTAAACCTCATTTTTGTTAATTTCTCATCGCGAAGGACAACAGTCAGGTACGATGAACTGTATTACTTTTCTTTTGACACTTTAAACGTTTTATTCATTGTCATTCAATTGTATGTTTTTTGTAGAAACCACACGTTATTATATACTTATTTTTGGTTTAATAAACTTTGTTATGAATACTGGTGCGTTTCACTTAGTCCTTCGAGAGAAAACTACACAGTTTCTGACTACACGGCCAAAAATCTCACGAGCTTGTTACAAGCTTGTTGGTTAGTTACAGGCTTGTTCCAAGTCTGTGAACAAGCTTGTAACAATGCTGTCAATCCCACAGCATGTCGTTCAACAGACTTGCAACAAGATGTTGAAACAGACTGGGACAAGCTTGTTGAAACACGTAAAATTTGGCTTGTTGTGGATTACTTGTAACAAGACAGCAAAGTCAACAATGTTGTTACAAGCCTGTTTCAACAGATGTGTTACAAGCTATTTTTGACAAACCTGAGTTAAACTGTTATGACAAACTTGTTACAAGCTTGTCGCTTTTTATACGCGATGATCTGAAACCTTGATATCGGCCAGTTGCGGAAACCCGTTGGAAACCCGTAATGCGGAAGCAATTTTGAAAATCCCGAAAATATACCATGATGCATTTTAATATTCGAATGATATGAGCGATTTAAAACACCTTGTCCCCGAGCCCGGGCGTTGGGCCGAAGGCCCGGAGCCCGGGTGAGGGTGCTAATCTCGACACGTGTGGAGTTCACGTAAAATTATACGTAGGAAAGAAATTCTGCAAGATGTTTGTATACATATCAACAAATCCGAAACTTTCGCAGTTCGGATAGCAGGGTACTGGTAACTGTTACGACGAAGACTGTGGCCAAAGCCTGTAAAGAATTCTGCTCTGGTGTATTCTACTTAACTCGAGGGAAAACGATGAAGAAATCAGTTTGAAACAAACGGCTTTTTAGATCTTGAAGAGAACTGAATGATGCCTGGTCACGGAAAAAGTAAGAAAGCGAAGGAGAAAAACAATCTGAGTTCTGAAAAGAGTATAGACTGAATTGGCAATGTTTATGGTGACAAAAGCAGAAGAAAGTTTAACGGTAGGAGATTCATATTTACCAGTTTAGCTGAGTCTTGAAAAAGAAAATCATGCAATATAAATAATATTCTTGTCTTCAGTTGTCTTTGGACGCTAGGACGTGGCATTGTGTCTTTTCTTGGCCACTATTATCTATTTTGAATGAAAATTTGTTATTTGGTTCATCTCGTTGTTTCTTTTTTAATATTGACTTCGTATGCTCTTTGTATGGTGTGTCAATACATGACTACAGATGAACTTTGCCAATGAATTTTCTTTGATGTGATATTGTAATACTGTTTTGTTTCTCTCTTTCTATTCAAAAATTTTCAGGCTGTTAAATTATTACATACTAAAATTACAATAGACTAAATATAAAATATAAAAACTATAATAGACTTAAATACATAAAAATTATAATCGACTAAATATAAAAACTATAATAAACTTAAATAAAAAAACAAACAAACAAAAAAACCCAACCAGAAAGTGTGTGTGTGGTGGTGGTTGGTGGTGGGGGTGGTTTACAAAAATGTATATTTTAAAAGTGGGCGAGGGGTTGTTGTGATCATGTATTTCTAGTCGTTATTGGGAACCAGGGAATATCTTGTTGTACCGCCATTTGCAGTTGAGCTTGCAGCTTGCGTTAATTAAGACGTTGTTTCATCGTTTGAAACTCTGCGTTCATTGGACCGCAACGTATTGTTTCCAAGGGCACAACGTGACGTTGCTACGGAGCTTTGACAGGGTTCCAATTGGTGATTAATTTGCTATAACCGTCGCCGTTGCTCTTTCTCTACCGTTTTCCGATATCTTATCAATAATGCTTCTCTTTAGGTCATGATAGAACTTTCCCAACATTATATGTCCGTCCGGCCTTGCTAAATCGTTTACTAGACATTTTTTAATAATATCTACTCGCCACGATCGCGAATAACAAATTAATCACTAATTGAAACCCTGTCAAAGCTCCGTAGCAACGTCACGTTGTGCCCTTGGAAACAATGCGTTGCGGTCCAATGAACGCAGAGTTTCAAACGATGAAACAACGTCTTAATTTAGCAAGCTGCAAGCTCAACTGCAAATGGCGGTAAGTCTTATGAAACAGTCGTTCGTGCAGGTTGCATGTTATGATCTGGGGATGCGATTATAATTATCTTCAACTTTACTTTCTTCAAAACATGATCTTTTGAAACTTCCGTAAAAATTATATTATATCCAATTATTAGCAGCAGGTAAGTGCTTTTTGTCCTGCAATTATTCAATATTAAGTAACAGTACTGAACAGGGCTTCCCTTCCAAATCCAGACGCTCATAAAACATTGAAATTCTTTATTTCCTCTTTTTTTTATTATAGAATTTTAACAAGTCTTAAGATAAAAATCGACGTCCAACAAAATATACGAAAGTAGATGACCCCCCCCATATAGCATACAAAGGGATGCCGCCTCATTAAATATTCAGCGTGACTCACGCATGACTCACGCACCATGACTCACGCATGACTCACGCATGACTCACGCATGACTCACGCCTGTGACATGATTAAATATTCAACTTATTATTTATTCATTCTCCTTTGTGACGTTCTAACCCTAATCTCATTATGTCATTATGGCTCATGCTCCTATAGGACCTCTAACCCTAACTTCCCCCCTTACCTTGGCTTGTTGCTGAACCCCCCTGGTATTCACTACATCATATTGATGTATTATTTATGCTTCCCCCTAAACCCTAGCTTTTATCCAACCCCCCCCGTGCAATACGTCATAACCGATAGTTCTCCGATTGATTTCCGTAGGAAAAATACCGTCGAGTTGTTTGTTATAAGTACTAAAGTACGGTGTTGTGTATATACACTTTACCCCAGCAGTGTGTACGGTAAATGTTTGACAAGATGGATATTATTTATGACGAACTAAGACAAAATAACGTTGATATCGATAAAGACACTCTGTCGTTTCACCTTAGCTCTTGTCTAGAAGAACATCGAGTACTATTCGACAGTATCAGTGAACAAATACCCAGAATATGTCTTCAACACGTTTATGAAGAGATGAACCCCAACATTCTGAACAGCGTAAGTGTCTGAATTGGCAGAGAGAACTGCTCTGGTCAAACCTGAATATTATTTGAATAATATGGAGACTTTGAATATTATATTAGTCAGAACCTAAATGACCAAACAGTTTTATACACGTTTGGTGGCAATAAGTGTTAACAATTTTAGAGAGTTATCGTTTACTTTGGCCTAGTTTGTAGAGGAACGAAACAGAAATGGATAGAGGCACTTTATATTTTTTGTCTTAAACTTGGTTTGGAGGAATATAGCGGGTTTTTGGTTAAGTAATCCGAGTGTTATTTTCGAAGAGATGAATGTTGACAGTTTTGGTCGAATTATTGCCTATCTAACCTTAGTCTATAACCTACTAGTGATTCCTTGGATGAAGAAACAGTTCGAGAAGTCGTAAGAAGACACAAATCAATTCGAAAAGCGAAGAGCAAAGACTTGTCCATATATAACTGAGATACATCATGGTTAGTAGGCTTTCTCTTTATAAGTGAGGAAATTGTAGGAAGATAGAATCACTTCGAGAAATCGTGAAAAGTACGATTTTAAGTGTCGATATATAAAGGCAAAGCAGTTTATTACTTTGAAAGCGTTGCTACGCTTTCTGTTACTAAGTGTGATATTTGCATATTTATCCTCAGTGCACGTGCAGGAGACAAAAGAAAAAACTCACTAGGGGTCATTAAGAGGATTAAGCGCTTAGGCAAGTCTAGGCGATGTCATTAGCAGTGTTACCATAGCGTCCTTCATTCGTCTCAGGCTCCTTTGGGACCCTCTACTATTACTCAGACCCCCGTGTAATACGTCATAACCGATAGCTCTCCGATTAATTCCCGAAGTTCCAAATGTTTGACAAACGGTGTCTTTCATGTGTGGGGTCTCTGGAGTATACACCTCCTATTTTAAGTCTTTAGGCATTATGAGAATATTTCGTTTGTATTCTTTCAATGACTTGGTGGCTCTTAAAAGCTTGTAATTTTTAAAATCTGATTTGTTTAAAGAAACATGTTTTTATAATAAGACTAAATAACGAAATAAAGTTTCAAAAATATATAATTTCATATTTACCATCACACAAAGCTCCTAATATTTACAAACAACGCAAAAGTTAAAATCCATAAGTATCGGAATTATTTACAATCACTAGCTATCTATTACGGTTGTATATCCAATATATGTTAAATATCTCACAGTGTACATAAAAATCCATTACCTGTCAGTAGGACAAAGTGAATAAATCAAAATTGATTACTAATACTTAGATTGAGGAGATGTCTTTGGGAGTCCAAAACCGTTGTGTGAACACGGAACGGTTTGCCGTACTCGTAAGTCAAACGAGAAGTCGCGCGAGTATGAGGAATCGAATCGAGAAACTGTAAGAACGTAAGATACAGACGAAATATTATTTGTCTATGGAATGGTTGAGTGCAATGTTGCCATATTTGTATAAGTCCATGTACACTAATGATGTTAATGGCTCATTAGCAATTTAAACAAAAGAACGAGTCTGGGCGAGTCTGAGCGACGTCAGAGCTTAGACAAAGAAATCCTAATTAATATGCTTATTCACGGCATCGGTTTTCTCGGCGTATCATTTGCTTACTATTTGCTGTTGGAGTAAGACCGCAGAGATGGAGGGTTTATATGAAAAATTGTTTTCAATGTTCGAAGATATTTACAATGAAACTTTGTGGGAAGAATATTCGAAGCTTTGTCGTGAAAAGTGCAATGGTTGTAGGACTAACCATCCTAGTCAGAAGCAACATAGTTGCCTAACAGATGATGAGCAACGGAGATGGTGCTATGAAGAGACCAGGACAAACGTCGACGAACGAATCTGGATAGAGTTCAACGAAGCGGGAGAGGCGTTGAAATTACGAAATCAAAGAGACTCTCAAAAAACTTCAGAGACAATGGTCGAGTCGAAGGAAATTGACGACTCGCCAAATATTCTTTCTATATCTGTTCTGTTTAGCTGTCCATTAAAGTATCTGTACGAAGTAAAAGACACAGGTGTAAAATTTACGAGTACGATAAAGAATCCTCGGGAGGCTTACGAGGAGTATCTTCTTGAAAAGTCTAGAAACTTAACGACGAAAAGCAATCTGAACTAATGCTATATGTGTTGTGAGAACATTATCGAGTTAATCCAAAGCTAAATTATGTTTTAAGTTAAAAAAATTACTTGAACTATATAGTGTGTAAGAAAGATGTGTAATTTTATCTGAAGAAAAATTCATAAAGACATACGAGCAACATTATAGTTCTTTGTAGTTTATTTTCATATTTATAACAAATTACAGTGTGCAAATTGACAGCTAATTATTTACATAAACTGTCCTGCGTTTACGATTTCTTCTAGCGCACCCACTTCTTAGAGATATCGTTTGTTTCTCTGTTGTCAAAGCACTGCTCGCTCTTTATAGGGAATTTTGATATTTTCCGTTTTTTGCGTTGTTTATTATTTACGGACTCCCCATGCTGTTCTCTTAGATAATTATTGAAGTTTGTTGCCATTTCCTCTTGTCTCGTTATAATGCTTTTCAAAGTTTTCTCCATATTTAGTTCTGTGCTGTCTGCGATAGTTTCTTTACTCTGTAAAGGAACACATATTCCATTTTTACTCCATTTTAGCCATTTAGCGCGTTCTTTGATATCCATGTGATGTACTTGATCAAGATGATTTGCTAGCCTTGTAAGATTAGTGCTTCCGCAACCGAAGACAGGACAGTTTCTACGTGTGCGACCCATGTTTAGTTGTTTACTCGGGCAATGACAGAAAGCATTTGACATTTTTTTTGGCATGTTAGGTGCTTTTATTAGGCCCTTTTAGGCCCTACTTGGCCTTTTCTGGCCCGTTTAGGCCTTTTGGCCCGTTCAAAGATACCCCCTCCCCCCATCACCCTCGGGGCACCCCCAAAGATACTACCAATACCCCTGTACCAAAGGAATATCAGAAAGACATATACATTATTTGTAAATACTTTATTGAACTTCAGCATAGTACAGAAGATAATGTTTCAACGATTCAACAGTAACTTTAATTCTTATATTTGGTTTCATTCCAGTACTATGGCGTTTAGATTGATTGTAACAGTACACTAGTTTTTTTGTAATACTGGTTTCTTTCGTTTGATGAAATCTAAACATATGTTCAAAATACACCGTCCTATATAGCCTTTAATAAACCATTATCAGTATGTCTCAATGTCGCTTTTCTCAGGTATTGAGCACTTATTTTTATACCCTGGGTTGATATACATAATGTGTATCAGTCGGAAATATTCCGGATCTTACTCGGATTTCATCGGGACATGTCGGCGTGAGATCGACAAACAGGTAAGAATACGGCTCTTTGGTTGCCATCTGGTAGGCTTGCTGGAAAAACTTTGTGTTGTCTAGATACAACTGTTTAGCAAGATGAGTCACTTGACTTGCATCACGAACATTTTTTGTTAGGACAAAGTAACTAGCGTTGAGAGAGATGGTACGATGGTCTTTGCTTTGATGAAATAAGTTTTGCACAATATAAATCACGCTGAGATTACCATGGTGCGATTTCTTCGTGAACAGTTTGGCAATAATCGTATCTTTTTCTCCCATCATATCATCAATGATAAATAGATTTCTTATTTGGGGATTAATACTATCCAATATAGATTCGGATAAACCTTGCACAAACTGAATCCCAGGAATAAGAAGTTCCATTTTAGCAAACGTGTCTTGGTACTCAGAATAAAAATAAATTATATTTTCTGGGACAGGCGTGAGTCATGCGTGAGTCATGCGTGAGTCATGGTGCGTGAGTCATGCGTGAGTCACGCTGAATATTTAATGAGGCGGCATCCCTTTGTATGCTATATGGGGGGGGGTCATCTACTTACGAAGCAAAGCCATAAGTTTATATAAATAGGTTAATAAATAAAATTTTGGATGTCTTTACATTGTAAACTTTTCTTCACAACACTATCAGGGGGGGGGGGGGGGGCATGAAGCGGACTTGCACATGCGCATTGAGATTGTTGAAAACGAGGCTTTACTATGCTCAGTTCTGTTTACGTCTTCGTTGAGAGAGGAGCTCTTTGCGCAAAGTAAGTGTATCGATCAATACTTAACGAAGAAACTTTGCTCTTAAATTCATTAGATGTGCCTTTCTATGGCACATCGATCTGAAATTAAATGAGTACCTCATAAAATCAGGACATAGAGTATATAGTTTGTAGTGCTCTTTCGCGATTTGTTTGAGACTTTGTCGTGCAACGGAGATACAATTCGAATTCATGACTGTGTTTACCGCTTATATTTTACGCTTACCGACCTACTAGCGTGTTTATTGCCTAACTTTATACGCTAACCTGACACAGTGATGTGATTCGGGTACGGTAAAGTGTAAACTACCGGACTGCTGAATACATGTCAACATGTTGGTCATATAAATTGCCTCGTCTGAATATGAAATTGTCCAAAGACTGTTTTAAAGAGGCTTTCAAAAACGTATCATCATTCCAACAACGTCTATAGTACATCACATTTAAAAATTGACAACGATTCATAACTTAAAATACTTACTAAGCTTGTAAAAACTTCTATTCTTGAAATAAATATCTCGCCCAAGAATAATGCTGCCATAGGATTGACTCACATGAAGTACTTCGTTTACAATTTTGGCTTCGGTGGTTTGTCGTTGGTCAATCGTTGAATTCTATGTTTTGATTGGCTCCGAAGGCATTCTATTGTTAACTTAACTTAACTTAACTTAACTTAACTTAACTTAACTTAACTTAACTTAACTTAACTTAACTTAACTTAACTTAACTTAACTTAACTTAACTTAACTTAACAGCGCGACAACATTATATCTACTGCTTCGCAGTAGATACAAAAATCGGAAAAAATGTAAAGGGGGGACCCTGTTCATTTTGCCTGATTTGGTCATTTTATCAACTTTCGATATTTGGTCAAAAATAATGTTTTTTGGATCGGCTAAAGGCTTTTTACGCCTTCTGTACAAAGTAGAGACACTTATTCGTGATAAATGGCCAATAAAAATAATCTTTTGAAGGCTTTTACACCATCTGTAGCAACAAGAAAGACTTATTCGTGCTTAATGTTTGGCAAAGGTTTTAAAAATGACATACTATTGGGCACGAGATGAAAATAAGCAATTACAGCTCTCGCCAGAGAACTAGTTGTGTATATAGTAATCCTATAGGAAAAAACAAACGATGGACCAGGAAAAATAGTCGAAATTGATGAAAACAAATATTCGGGGGAAAAGAAATATCATCCAGGAAAGCGTTTCGATGGAATATGGGGTTTTGGTGGGATATTACAGATATTAGTTTGGACACTTTGGTTGAATGGAGGATTATACCAAATTATTTTTCTTTTCCTATTTTTGCCAGTCCAAAATATGCTTTTTTCACCATGGATCAAAAGCGAGATGCCGAGGCGTTGATATCAATCATCAAAGAGTTAACTGTCTCTGAACAACTATTATTTCTGACTAAAAGCCTCTTGGACAGCGTCGGCCACGGTTGAAATCCAAATATTACCAGGGTTAAGTCACGTTGGCCTGAAAAACAGAGAAAAATCTTCTCGACGTTTCGAGCGAAGGCCCTTCGTCAGGCCTTCGCTCGAAACGTCGAAAAGATTTTTCTCTGTTTTTCAGGCCAACGTGACTTAACCCTGGTAATATATTATTTCTGACTGCTGGCCCTGCTGGAAAGCGTGTTCATCTCTTCGGGAAATGGGATAACTTCATCTTTATACTGTAACCATAGCGCTGAATTCAGGAGTCCAGAGTCATGGAGAGACGAGATGAAAAAATACGATTCGTACTTCGCTGAGTACTGTGTAAGGAAGCAATGTCTAAATAAGTCGGAAACTACAACATTAATCACAATTTATTGCCCAAATATTAATCACAAGTGTTTTGATTTATTTATAAAGTATTTGCTTTTTTTCCATTATGTGGTTAATTATAGCTGCGAAATGTATTGAGTTCACTATTAATCACATTAAGAACTATTGGTATTGTAGCTTCTATAATTGTTAATTTCTTGTTGGGTACAAATAAAATAAATATATATCTAGTGTAATACAACAGGAACAAGCCAGTGAACACTCCAGTATCCTCCAGCTGGAGACATTACAAATTCTTGAAATTCTGCCTGTAAAACCTTGTCTAGTTTTACAGTCTAGAATGTTATCAAACAACTATCTTTTTAACAACACAAACAAAATTATCACTTTAATGAAGTGAAAAATTCGTTTAAGATTAGTATTTCCCATTGGCACCTATAGATACATTATAGAAAACAAATGATCCAAAATGCACGCATGTGGTAAAAAGAACAATTGGTAATGTTTTTCTTCAAAAGGTGTTCACTCATTCACAAGGCTGTATCCAGGGGTGTCGATGTAAGGAATCATTTGGGGGGGGGGGGATTCCCAAAGGGGCAGACATATTTCTTGGAAATGTGTCCCTGGGTGTAAACTCAAAAAAAACCAAAAAAAAACAGGGAGCACGTCACCAGAACCTCCCAAACAGCTCTAAATATCATCACAAATTTGCCATTGACAAGTGTGCTCAAAATATATGTGAACATATATGGCACTTATTCAATACTCTGATGAAATTATCACTGACAATAATCCTGTATTTGACATATGTGGTTCATACCCTCTTAAACCCACCATCTAAGAATTTCAAAAATTTTGTGTGTCAAAGATAAAAGTGTTAAAACAGTCAGTTTTGTTCTAAGCAAAATGCACACCAGATGACAGCCATTTTGCCAAAAAGTAAAGGAACATACACAACCTCCATGATTGCATTGCTAGAATGGGAATTGTCCATTGCAAGTTATATTATGCAACTCCCATCGTGATTATCACTAAGTTGAGAACTGGGGGAATCATTAATGAGATTATAATGGGGGTTTATCAGGTCTGGCATCATGTACATTGTGCCTTCTTTTGATAATTGTTGCCTACAAAAAAATTATTCTCCAATCAGAAAAAGGCATGACTGATGTTCATGACATCAGACCTGATAAGCCCTCATAATAAAATTTATTATTCACAATCAGTATGATACTAATTACTTACATCAACCAGGATTCATTGTAAGCGACAATTGTTATGGTGTTAAACCACTACTAGAGCTGTGCCCATCAGTCCATATTCATAATCGATTAATTGTTGATAACAATCAATTAATAATTGATTACAGTGTAATTGTATTAAAAATCAACACGTGTTGCCATTGTTTGTCCCTTCAAATAAAGGGGTGCTTTTAAGCTTTTTACTACTTCCTTAGAGATAAGAATTAAAACAAGTCATGTTCAACACTTTATATGCGAATGTCACAATGCCATCTCATACTGTACTTCCACAACTTTTTAACAAAAAGTCACTTTAATATCATGCTGTTGACTTTTGTTGATGATTCAATTGTTGTTAACGATTAATCGATTGAAAAAAAAGAGTTGATTAATCACTTAATCAGGCACAGCTCTAGCCACTGCCCATGGTTTCAAAATACACTGTACAGTACTACATAAATTCACTTACTTCTGGCAAACTAGACAGAACCACCGTAACTCTTTCCCTACTAGAGTTCTTCCCTTGATGAGTAAAATCATCTGCAATTAGCCAGAGTAAAATATTAAAAAGCCACCATGGTAGGGAACAGGTTTGTAAAACACTTAAATTCTTCCCTTGATGAGTAAAATCATCTGGCATTAGCCAGATTAAAATACTACTGTAAGAGGCCACCACAGTAGGGAAACTGGTGGATGGGTTAATGAAGTTCAGTCATGTGCTTTACCAATGTACTAGCTAAGTCAAATGTGATATCACATTTCAAACATATGTACGTCATCCCATTTGGTTCTGTGGCTTCAAGTTCATGGGTCAACAAATGTCGATCAAATGCTTTACAATCAAAATTCATGTTACAGTAATTACACTTGAAACTTTTTCCTGTCTTATGTGTCTTTTGGTGATTTACAAAACTAGAATGATGGGAAAATTCTTTGTCGCAGATATCACAAGTGTAAGCTTTCTTTCCAGAGTGTGTACTTTTATGACATTGTAAGTTACCTAACTGGGAAAATGTCTTGTCATAGATATCACATTTGAATGGTTTCTTGCCAGTATGTGTTTTTCTATGAGTTTGGAGGTTAAATAAACCAGAAAATGCTTTTTTACAGACATCACATTTGAAAGGTTTCTCTCCAGTATGTGTTCTTTTATGATTTATTAAAGTACTTGAATGGGAAAATGTCTTGTCACAGACATCACATTTGAATAGTTTCTCTCCAGTATGTGTTCTTTTATGAACTATTAAATTACTTGAATAAGAAAATGTCTTCTTACAGACATCACATTTGAAAGGTTTCTCTCTAGTATGTGTTCTTTTATGAGATAGTAAGCCACTTAACTGGGTAAATGTCTTGTCACAGAGATCGCATTTAAATGGTTTGTCCCCAGTATGTGTTCTTTTATGAGATAGTAAGTTACTTGAATGGGAAAATGTCTTGTCACAGACATCACATTTGAATAGTTTCTCTCCAGTATGTGTTCTTTTATGAACTATTAAATTACTTGAATAAGAAAATGTCTTCTTACAGACATCACATTTGAAAGGTTTCTCTCCAGTATGTGTTCTTTTATGACATAGTAAGCCACTTAACTGGGTAAATGTCTTGTCACAGAGATCACATTTAAATGGTTTCTCCCCAGTATGTGTTCTTTTATGAGATAGTAAGACATTTGACTGGGAAAATGTTTTGTCACAAACATCACATTTGAATGGTTTTTCTCCAGTGTGTGTTCTTTTATGATTCATTAAAGTAGTTGAATGGGAGAATGTCTTCTTACATACATCACATATGAACAGGCCCGCCCAGAGGGGAGGGCAACTGGGGCAATTTGCCCCGGGCCCCCAGCTCGAGAGGGCCCCCCTAAATATAAATGCCGTAAAATGGCATGCGAAATTTTTGCAAGGGGGGCCCCAATTCTTTATTTTGCCCCGGGCCCACTTTAGTCTCTGTGTGGGCCTGCATATGAATGGTTTCTCTCCAGTATGTGTTCTTTCGTGAACTAATAAAACACTTGAATAAGAAAATGTCTTCTTACAGACATCACATTTGAATGGTTTCTCTCCAGTATGTAATACCATATGACGTCTTAAACTTGATAAACTGCGAAATGTCTTGGTACAGGCTCGACACATATGAGACTTTTTTCCATATTTGCTAGAACTCCTTTTCTCCAAGTCAGAATTTATATTATTACTCATTGTAGATCCTTGACGTTTCAGACAGCTCTTTTAATATCTTATCAATTCTCCACACACCACCTTTAGTTTTGATTTCCAACAAAATATGTCAAATATAAAATCCGAAATTGACAACACCTAAAGCCTGCGTTCCAACTGACCTGCGTGGCAAAAAAGGAAAACACCGTAAATACTTCATTTAAGGTGTACATAACAGTTTGACTTTAGGAAAATTTTGACAATATTATTGCCCAGCGGATAACTTTTAAAAATACCATATCAAACACGAATACATTGAGAGAAGGTTAAATATTTTAATACAAGACGATTAATTAATAGAGGGAGACTGGTTAGGCTAGCTGTACCACGTGATAAAATACACTCAAAATTCGTGTCACGTGATGCGGTGGAAAATCCACGTTGAAAGTATTCCGTTCTGCGTCTTCTGTTAGTTCGTTTTGTTGTAATATTGCTTTCAAATACTAGTTTGGAGATGTGCCTGGCGTAAACTGGTAGCTTTTTGGTTCTCCGAGCAGTAGAAAGCAGTGTATTTCACTCTTTAAATCCTGGTCGTTCGCGCAGACGATGGCGACTGGCGTGCTCGCAAAAGGCAAAATCTACACAAGAATGGCTCCAATTAATTTGAAAAATAGAGAAATAAATCAGGAGTTGAATTAACTTATTGGGAACAATAATGTTTACGTTTGCGAAGCAAAATTGCACTCTTAAAAGTAAGTATATATATTTAAATATTCTCAGTGGCGCAACTACCTACTGGGAAGGGTGGGTAAACCCCACGGGCCCCGGGCAAAAGGAATTAATTAGGGGCCCCAAGCATTTTGTGACGAGATCTGTAGTTTCCATAGAACCCCCTTTCTGACGGTTATAACTGCCCTCAAAATGCACGAATTAGCGTTTCCGAGCTCTAGAAAATCAAAAATTCCCTGTGGCTGTGGGAGCATTTCCCCGGACCCTTCTACGTGGTTTGTCTAACCTTCAGGGCCCGCCACTTTGTTTGACAGTCTTGCGTCTTACTCTGAAAATCTTCTCTTGGGGGATGGGGGGATGCTTTGATACCCATACGCAGCAGGGGCGGGTAACCGTTTTTATCTCTTTACTCACTGTAAGCTCTAGTACCGTTGACGCATTAAAGTGAATTGAAACCCTTTTACAAAGCTTACGTGTGAGTACAGTTGAGATGGAAAAACTCTCCAAACGCACGTAGCGAAAATATCCGAAACCAATTTGCCAACGGCAACGAAATGAATCGATCACAAGCTCAAACCACTCAAAAACAGTGTTTCACTTCCAAATGTAATCGTAAATAGCCAATTATTGCATAACTTTAACGTGTAACAATAACGTGTAACATGGTTCGACTAAATAGAGTAAATATAAATCTAAATCAATATAAAGTCTGAAAACTAAAACTTAAACTACACTGAGCCTAACATTTAACTAAATACAAATTAAAAGTAACTCACAGATGTTTCCCCAGTAGCTCTTTCCTTTTAGTCTTTCGACGCAAGTCCTTTCTTCTCGAGAATCTCAACTATACTAACTGAGTCCTGGGGCTACAGCACCACTAACTAAGTGCGTGCAGATGTGACAAAACTAATTATCTAAATCACTCAAAGCCTAATTAAATACGATAAGAAGGAAAAATATAAGGTTTTCCTGTGATAACCACAGTTATCCTAGCGACAGAACAGGATCAGAGGTTCCAATCCCACACTCACTATTTAAAACATTATTTCCGTAAAGAAATAAGAATAGTTTGTCACAGAGTCGGTATATTAAGTTGTTTACAGTGCTTGAGAAGTTACAAGACGACTCACAGAGCTGGTGAAACACTCGTCCATCGCCTCGTGTTGTTCACGCATATCTCGTGTTTTTGTCTTTTTGAACTTCGTTGTCAATGTAACTGTTATATTTTGTGGATTCTGTACTGATAAACATCAACTTCTACACTCGTTTTCAATGTTTAATGACTCAATCTTTCGGTCGTAGACTTCGAAGGCATGAACTGCCAAGTGCAATCAACAACAACGTGTAAAATTACAAGTCAAATGACTACACGCGTGAAGATCACGCGTGTTAATTATAACATCCTCCCCCCTTGATGGACGGGAAGCCTATCAACATAAACAATAACTTCTAAGAGTTCTCTATCGATCTTAGCGTGTTCGATAAATGTAATAGGAATTTCTTGTTCGTCCTTGTTAAAGGTTTTCACTTCCAATGGATATAACTTTTGCAGCGGTCGTCGCATCTCTATTACTTTTCCCGACTTATCACATACTTTCAACTCTGCGGCTCTGAAGTTCCCATCTCTTCCAACGATAAGATCTGTAATCTTTGCTAACTTCCATAACTGTCGGGGTATCTTGGCTTCGTAAACGCAAACCACGTCTCCAATCTCGGCTGTCTTTCCACTTCTGCCGCTCTGTCTGTGGTGCTCTCTCAGTTCCGTTAGGTACTCTTTACGCCATCTGTTCCAGAAATGGTTCAAAACCATCTCCAAGTGTTTCTCTCGTTTCAGTATTTCGCGTCGTTCTGGATCTACTTCTGTTAAATTTTCAAGGTTGCGACTCTTAGCATGCAGTTGTCAAGAGACGTTTTCCAAGGACTAGATGGGATGGTGTCAAGGGTTCTGTTGCTTCATCGACGTACGTCAGCGGACGTGAGTTTAAAACTGCTTCTACTTCTATCAGCACAGTCAATAGTTCTTCGTATGTAAGTTTCGCTGTTCCTATGACTTTCTTGAGGCAACGTTTCACTGATTTCACCATACGCTCAAAAAATCCTCCCCACCATGGGGCTCGTTCAACATTGAAGTTCCATTTCACTCCAAGGCATCTGGTGTATTCGTCCACTTCGGCGCTCTTGAACGTTTTCGCGTTGTCGGATAAAACTTTGGCAGGAATTCCTCTTCTTCCAATGAAACGTTTAAAGCCGCGCAAGAAGGCTTGTGACGACATGTCAGGAACTAAATCAAGGTGTAGGGCTCGGCTGCTGGCACACGTGTAGAGCACAATGTAAGCTTTGTTCATTTCTTCGTTGGTATAAATGTCCTTAACGAATAATGGACCAGCATAGTCAAGACCAATTCTAGTAAAGGCGAATTCATCGGTGAGTCGAAACAGTGGTAAAGGAGGGGCACATGGTACACCAAAAGGCTGATTTCCAGTCAGTGGAATATTGCGAGCGGGCGGAATTTTTCTTTGTCTTGTGAGCACTCGAGCAGAACTAATCTAATTCAGAGCACAAAAGACAAAGAAAAATTCCGCCCGCTCGCAAAATTCCACTGACTGGAAATCAGCCTAAACGATTTCCCTTCTATCTTCTGGCAGGCGACGCATTCTTTGATTATCTTCTTTACGACTTGGCGACCTCTCACGATCCAAAACTTCGTTCTCAGCTGAATTAACGTTTCTCGAACTCCGTTGTGCATTACGAGTTGATGACATTGCCAGATGATCAGTTTGGTAAGATGACTATTGTCAGGAAGTAATATTGGACACTTTGACTCGAAGTCCACTGTCCACTGGGGCGTTCTGTAACCGACCATGGCATCTTAATATTCCATCTTCATCTTCAATCAAGTTCAATGATGCTCTCATCTGATTAAACTTGTTTGCTTTCTTAATCGTAGTTTGGACATCCTTAAACCAGATCTTTTCAGCAACCTGTAGTTCACTTGACGTGAGTTCATCTTCAGTGGCTTGATTCTTTGACTTCTTGGCTTTCAGATTGTTGACAAATCTCATCACATAGGCTGTCACTCGGAATAATTTGTGAATTCATCGGAGCAACGCGTTTCTTGGAAGTAATCAGTCTACAGAGCGTGTTCGTGTTACATTCGTAGCGAAGATAAATGCAGGCTTCATAAGCTTCTTTCGAGGCGTCTCCGAAACCATGTACTTCAATCGAATTAATTTCTTGCTCTACTATGTCTTTAGAATAACAACGTTCGACTGACAATTCACGAACTTGCTTCAAATTGTTGAGAAAGCTTCCCCATTGGTCTTGAAATGGTTGATCAAGCTTGTCGTCCCATTTCACGTCATTCTTGCAAAGTTTTTGGAACATTATCTTGAGAAGAACTGTTAACGGTGCTATGAAACCTAAGGGGTCATAAAATCTAGCTGCTGTGCTCAGAATTAAACGTCTAGTCAGTACCTTTTCTTTCTCTGCACTTTCTAGGATGCTAGAAAATTCAAACACGAGCAAATCTTCTTGGTTCTTCCACTGCATGCCAAGCACTTTATGGATTTCTTTTGACTTTGACTGAGACTCTGGTTGTGGATCTGGGCTTGGTTGATTTAGTGGATCGACTCTGAGCTCTTCTTCTGGTTTGCTGTTTTCTTCACTGAATTCGGTGGCGATGTTGATCATATTCATTAATTCCTGAGAGTTAGACAGCCACTTTCGCATGTTAAATCCACCTTGCTGAAACCGTGTCCGTATCTTCTTTGCCAAGTTGAGGGCTGAGGTTGTTTCACTCGATCCAGAAGCATAGTCATCAACATACAATGATCTCAAGACTTCTGCAACAAATTCAGGATCAGACTGCTGGTAGGAATCCAGGTGGTGTCGTATGGTTGCATTCAAGATGAATGGGCTGGAGTTGACGCCAAACACTACACGAGTGAATCGAAAACAATCAAGTTGAGAGTCCTCGTTCATTGGATCTTGTGGCCATAAGAATCGCAGGAAGTCTCGGTGCCTTGGAGAAATAGCGATGTTGAGGAAAGCCTTTTCAATATCTGCTGTTAAGGCTATCTTATGGACCCGAAATCGTAGCATGATATCATAGAGAAGTGGTGAAAGTGGAGGTCCAACATACAAACAGTCATTTAGCTTGGACCATTGGCTCTTGCGGAGCAGTGGCGTAGCCAAGGGGGGGGGGGGGGGCAAGGGGGGGCTCTGCCCCCCCCCCCCAATCATCTTCAAGACAGCCCCTGTGAAAAGCCCAAATCCGAGAAAATATTGGGGGGGGGGGGAGGTACGAAATGATCGCTGGATCCTCCCAACATTCCTGTGGGTGCTTTAATAGATGACAATATATATAATTGGGATCTTACTAACTGTAAGTAATAATTTACATTACAAGCGTATTATTTCAATCAGTCGAAAGTCAAGCCCACCATTTTTGTGACTACCGCTGACCTGTCAGCGGGAGCCACAATGTCGGCGAAATCTTGATTGCTTGTCTTGGACCTCACTACGTCATACTCGACAGCTATCGTCGGATATTCGGCACGATCGCCATATAGTCGAGAAGATCGCCATTGATCGCCAGGTATTCGAGAAGTACTCGAGTTGTTTTCGTGGGGAATAAACTAAAGTGAATCCCGTCTTTGCATTTTGGACAGTTTTGATTTTTGAAAAGTGTTACATGTAATGATTACTTTGTAAATCTTTTCTTCTTGGAACGGTTTCTGTCATTGATTAGCTTATACAAGGTAAGAAATAGTTTCAAAACTGTGACGTTGTTTATCTTATATACTAGAAGTTACTACCGCAAGTGAAGTGCTGCCTCGAAAGGGGCAAAAACCTTTAGCCTACTCCACAGGTAAATATCTGCAGTCTGTGACCAATGTGACACCCCTCTTGCCCACTCCACCCAAGATTGCCCACTCCACCCAAGATTACCCACACCACCCAAGATTGCTCACACCACTCAAGACTGCCCCCTCCACCCAAGATTACCCACACCACTCAAGACTACCCCCTCCACCCAAGATTACCTACACCAACCAAGATTGCCCACTCCACCCAAGATTTCCCACTCCACCTGAGATTGCCCACTCCACCCGATATTGCCCACTCCACCCGAGATTGCCCACTCCACCCAAGATTATACACTCCACCCAAGATTGCCCAATCCACCCAAGATTATACACTCCACCCAAGATTGTCCACTCCACCCAAGATTGCCCACTCCACCCAAGATTGCCCATTCCACTCGAGATTGCCCATTCCACTCGAGATTGTCCACTCCATCCGATTTTTTCTCACCTCTTCACCATAAGAGTCCACAGAGTTGCCTGCGAAGTAGACTGGGAAGTCCAAAAATGTAATTATATTAATTACAATAGCCAGAGTATTAACACATCTCTTCTATATTTTTTAATTATAAGATTGAAAACAACAAGGGTTTTGACAGGATAATCACACCTCTTGCTCTGATGCTGTGGCAAAATTGTCAATGCAATTCCAAGTGCTTAATATGTTTTGACAAATCTAGAGCTTTAATAAAATTATACAGCAGCAATGTACTATTGAGCCCATCAGATTATTTTGCAGAATTTGTATAAGTAAAAATACACACACGCAGATATATTATAGTAGCGTCTGATCAGAATGCTGATCAGTGCAAACACCTAAAAATAAAAGAAAACAACCGTGAAATCTCCTACCAAGAAACACAGTTGTCAATTGTAGCCGTGGTTGTAGAAACTGTTATCTTACCTCGACAAGATAAAATCTCCTCACTAAAATTGTATAAGATCCTAAGACAACAAGTGTGTTCATTTGTAGCCAAGAACAAGTGTGATTCAGTTCAGAAAATCCATCGCCGTCGTGGTGTTGACTGTTGACCAACTTCAAACCATGCTTCGAACGTCAAACGTTACATGCAATTTCAACAAACAAATCCTTCTGGCGTATATGATGTAAGAAACTTCCTACGTCACAAAACGTCATAAAATGCTCAACAAATAAATAAATAAATAAATAAACTCTCAAAATCTCGATTCCGTTGACTATACATAACTCGGCAAAGAGGTCTGGACACGAGACACAGCAACCCATGTCAAGATTAGTGAGCTGCCTCGCTACGCTCGGCAGCAACTATATATAAAATCTATAAATACTTGGTCCGTCGTACTTCGGTACTTATATAGCAGTACTAGAAATATTCAGCTTATAAAGTTCGCTAGAAGTTGGGCCTTCAACTGTGTCCTGTTTCAAAGCTCTTCTTCTTTTATCGAAGAAATTGTCAATATGCACCAGTCTTTGATAGACATTATTTATAATGATAAAATCGTTCTGAGTTTAAGTTTCATTTTGGTTGAATTGTGTGTTGTGCTAACTGGTCAGTGACTCGTGTTACTGCATGTACATGTGTATATAGTGAGAAGTGTGTTTTAACCAACTTCGAGCTAGCCGCTAGGTGTTTAATTAATATTAGATCAAAAACAACTTTCGAATGTTTCATGATCAAACAAATCAGGAAATGAATCAGTTGTCAAATAAATCAGTATTTTAAGATAAGTTTGAGGTAAGAGTTGACTTAATCTATCTAAGTGCATGTTTATCACATATCCAACCTTTGTCTCGCTCATGATTTTCCTATGTGTTTGGTTTATAAATTATTAATGATTTGGTAATGATTACAGTGCCCTGTATTTACACTATATACTTGTATATAAGAAATTTATGTTCACAAAATATCTTGGCTGTTATATCGACATTACAAAACCTTGACTTGGTGCTTTGTTTTCTTGTTTTAGGTGTTATTCAATATCTTGTATAATGAAATTAAGAAACCAAAGTTTATACACACCAGAGCTGCTACAGCGGTCTGACCGCAGAATAGTAGATACACCAGAAGTCTGACTCTTGTGAAAGTACTAAAATATTCTATAATTTGGTGTCTAAGTGTCACCCAATTGTACATTTTGATAAATTGTTGAAAAGCTATTGTGAGCTGTTGGGAAACTTAAAGCCTCGAATATGTTGAAAGCCTTGAAATGAAGAAATATATCTGTTGAAACTACAATACGAGTATTATACTGTCTTATTTAAAATACTAGCAGAATCACAAAATATTAATGATATGCATAACACTTGAATGGCACTGACAGCATATTTATGATGGGTAAAATGTCGTTTTGGAACACAATGTTGATGATCTGGGGTGATTAATTCTTTGAAAGTTTTCATGGTGATAATGCTTTGAAAGTTTTCATGGTGATAATGTAATATAGATTATTTTTGTGGAAACACCAAGTAAAATATTTATTTCCTAAGCTTAGACCTGAGTCAACAGGCCGAAAGCTCAGCAAATAAATATTTTACGTGGTGTTTCCACAAAAATAATCTATATGATCTAGGGTGAGTTGTACAAAGTTGAGATAAAGAACAGCACTAATCATGCTTTGAAAACCTAATATAAAATTTTATCCACTGAATACGTGTAGTTATGTATCATAGTGCTGTTCAGTGGATAAGAGTTAAATTGGGTTGTTCAAAGCACCACTATAGTGGTTCTCTAGCTAGGATTTATCCACCAGATGAGCTATCTGGGCTTCGTACAAAAACCTGAATTTTACAAGTTCGCTTCATGTAAAACTTTGGGGCATGTTTATAATGCTAATATATGCTATGCCATATATTAATATATGGAAACAGCCAGTAAAGATGTATGTATAGTATGTGCCATGTTCAAATTGGCAACACATGTATAAAATGATTTAAAATAACTCTTTTTTTTGTGTGTCTGTGTACTTTTCACACATTTTCATGCATTGCTTCTTAAGTCTATATCTCTCTGCTTAATAGCGGTAGTCACAAGTACGCATTGTGTACCTATTTTTTTTTTGGCCGAGAATTGCCGAGGTTGTTCGAAAGTATCAATGACGAGTGCGATCTGAAATATTTGTATAACATGAAGTACTGTGAATACTATTATGTTTTATGGTAATGGAGGAAGCTCCTCAACATGTGTTTTTACAAATGTAACTTTTCTTTATACGGCAAAGATATATTAGCTAAACTTTCTTGTGAAACCATAAAATATCTTTTTATGTGTACTACTTGTTATGTTCTTAATTCTTTTAACTCGAGCCCACAAAACGCAGGAAATCACATCGCAGAGGCCCCAGAATTCAAAATTTTTCCGGGGGAGCATGCCCCCTGACCCCCTAGGTACCTCGCGCCTTCGGCGCTCGGCCCCTCCAATGTATAGACCCTGGCTACGCCACTGTTGCGGAGGCGTCAAAGACAACACGTAGCTTGGTTGTATCCTTGTCTGATCGTATGACTTCTTTGTGAGGGAGATAGTGAACCTGTCCTGGCTGAGGAATTTCTTTCATGTTCACTCTTTCAATTACACCACTCTTCAGCTGCTCTTGAATAACATTCTCATACTGCTGCAAGACATCTGGTTTTCGCTGAAGGCGACGAATTAGTGAGAATAATCTTTTCTTGCTTGGCACATAGTTATCTGGTAATGCTGGATGATCTTCTTTAAAAGGCAAACTAACTTCGTAGCGTTCTCCATTTGGCTTGACATCTGACTTGAATTTATCGTAAACAGATGGTTCATCATTGGTTATTCCTATGGTTTCCAGATCCCAGAACTTGGACAGCTGCTCCTTGATATCATTCAGTTGATCTGCTTCACGAATCTCTGTTACGACATTGAGAACATGGGTTGAGCTCAAGTTGACTGTGGATTCTTGTACTGTATTCTCAGAGACGACTGGGCCTGATAACACCCACCCAAGCTTTGTCTGGATTGCCACTGGACCTGGATTCTCCCCCCGTCTTGTGTTCCCTGTTATGAAACTCCAATAACTCCAATAATAGTCAGCGCCAATCAGGATGTCGATTTCTTCGTTGGCGTTGATTGTGGTCTCTGCCAAATCTATTCCTCTCAAATAAGGGTACTTTGCTGTGGATGACTGTATATACTGGTTACTTGGAGTACTGCATATTACAGGAACAGTGTAGGCATTAATATACAAGGTCATCCCATCGATGGTCTGTACAGCTATCTGGACCAGTTGACAAGCTCTCAAACGGGATGATTCTTCACCAAATGTTTTGATAAGCAAATTATCGTGTCCGATTACAGGCAATTCCAGTCGGTTCGACAATCGTTGGCTAACATAGGATCGTTGACTGCAAGAATCAAATATTACTCGAACATTACTTATCTTGTTGTCATTGTCTGGACGGTAAACATTGGCTGTCGCAGTTTGTAAGAGTACTGCAGTGTTCGAATTAACAAACAATGTGGAAGTACTTGCATCACGTCGGTCAGTGCTTGGGTCAGTGTTTTGTTTTGTTTTGTTTTGTTTTGTTTTGTTTTGTTCTGTTCCATTGACACTAGGTGGTTTGTTGTCATTTCCATTGCGAAGGTTTTCTTTCTTTTCACACAACGATGTGTGATGTCGCTGTTTACATTTCAAACAATTACTCTTGGATGGGCATTCTCGTACGTACAATATGTGCTGATCTGAGACAATTAAAGCATTTACCTTTTCTCCTTAGGATTTCTCGACGAGCTGCGACGTTAGAGACAATATTACACCGAGCTGATAAGTGTTGACCTTGACAATATGTGCAAGTAACTGTAGTGGGATCGAATTCTTTTTTGCGGTTGTCAACAAATAAGGCTGAAGTGGTCGAATCTTGCTTTATACCAGTGTTATGGCGTTTAGGAGGTTCTTCACGGCTCGATGATCGCATATGAAAGCAACGTTCCCGGGCTTCCAGTTCTGTTTTGAAAGCTTCGAGCATTCCATCGATATCCCAAGTATTCTGATCGAATTTCCGACTGACAATCAGTCTCATTTCTTCTGGTATCTTGCTCATTATTACTGGGACCAGTAAACTTCCATACGATTTAGATTCTACTCCTAGGTTTTGTAGACTTCTTATATGGCTTTCGATTGTGTCGTAGAGGCGTCGTGTTGACTTGATGTCAGTGGAGGAGGTCGAAGAGTGAAGTTTCAAAAGCGCGTCCATATGAGATGAAATCAACAACTGTGGATTGGCGAAGCGCTTCTTCAAAATATCGACAGCTGTTTCGTAGTTTTCCCCGGTTAATGAAAGTCCAGTAATGGCTGAAGCAGCGGACCCGTCTAACAGTCCTTTCAGGTAGTTGAATTTGTCTACTGAAGATATACTCTTGTTGTTGTGCACTGCTGACTCAAAACTGTCCCAAAATGACTGCCATTTTGTGGGTTCGCCTGAAAATCTTGCTAGAGTTAATTTCGGAAGTTTTGCTTGTAACTTCGGGGTTAAATCATGGTTGGTGGAGACAATGTTACTCGGATCTACGTTACTTGTTAATGAAGAAGGATTATTTGTTCGTACCTGACTTGCATCTTCAGTTTTCCTCTTTAATATCGCTTCCAAAGCGATGTCGATTTTCGCTGTGGTTCGGTTGATGCCTTCAGCAAATTCGCTGGCTTCGTTGATCTCTTCGTCTATTTTCTCGACTGCAATTTCGTTGATTATAGCTTCGTCAAGTTTATTTAATATGTTCTTCATCTCGTCCAGGGTAATCCTCCATCCTCTCAGTTTCTCTGTGTTTCACAATAAAGCGTCAAAATCGTCCAAAAATTCGTTGATTCCCTGGATTGTCTTCGTCACGAAGGTTCTGTGTCCGTTTCGGGTTCGTTTGTTTTTGCTTAAAGGCATCTCAAAATCCGTGTCGAAGGACCATGTTATATTTTGTGGATTCTGTACTCATAAACATCAACTCCTACACTCGTTTTCAATGTTAATGACTCAATCTTTCGGTCGTACACTTCGAAGGCATGAACTGCCAAGTGCAATCAAAAACAACGTGTAAAATTACAAGTCACATGACTACACGCGTGAAGATCACGCGTGTTAATTATAACAGTAACTTCGCGCATGCGCAACAGGAAAGGTGTGTCCTGTTGAGAGACCTCTGCCAGCAGGGAAAAAATTTATAAACTTACAAACTTTTGGAAATCAATGTCGTTACTGCCTTGTTTGTTTGTTTGTTTGTTTGTTTGTTTGTTTGTTTGTTTGTTTGTTTGTTTGTTTGTTTGTTTGTTTGTTTGTTTGTTTGTTTGCGTGAGTGCGTGCGTGCGTGCGTGCGTGCGTGCGTGCGTGCTTGTTTGTTTGTTCGTTCGTTCGTTCGTTCGTTCGTTCGTTCGTTCGTTCGTTCGTTCGTTCGTTCGTTCGTTCGTTCGTTCGTTCGTTCGTTCGTTCGTTCGTTCGTTCGTTCGTTCGTTCGTTCGTTCGTTCGTTCGTTCGTTCGTTCGTTCGTTCGTTCGTTCGTTCGTTCGTTCGTTCGTTCGTTCGTTCGTTCGTTCGTTGGTTAGTTGGTTAGTTGGTTGGTTAGTTAGTTGGTTGGTTAGTTGGTTAGTTCGTTGGTTGGTTCGTTCGTTCGTTCGTTCGTTCGTTCGTTCGTTCGTTCGTTCGTTCGTTCGTTCGTTCGTTCGTTCGTTCGTTCGTTCGTTCGTTTGTTTGTTTGTTTGTTTGTTTGTTTGTTTGTTTGTTTGTTTGTTTGTGTGTGTGTGTGTGTGTGTGTGTGTGTGTGTTTGTTTGTTTGTTTGTTTGTTTGTTTGTTTGTTTGTTTGTTTGTTTGTTTGTTTGTTTGTTTGTTTGTTTGTTTGTTTGTTTGTTTGTTTGTTTGTTTGTTTGTTTGTTTGTTTGTTTGTTTGTTTGTTTGTTTGTTTGTTTGTTCGTTGGTTTGTTCGTTTACTTTTTTTTTTGTACAAGACAGCACAGTCCAGTCCGTCCGATGCCGTACGCATATACATAGCAGTAAAGTACACTACAATACAGTTCAGCAGGATATTTACAGCACAGCACAGCCCGGCGTAGTACAGAAGTGTACAGGACAGTCCAGTATAATACAGTACGGGACATTATATGTTTCATTGTGTTGCGGTAGGTTACATTCCGTGACTATTATATACTACATCGCAATGCATTGCATTAGATTACATGCATTGCATTATGTTACAAGGCGTTATATACGTGGCGTTGCAATTACTTGTATTGACTTATCTAAAATTTTAAAAACATCTACATTATCAACAGACCAGTACCCGAGAACATGAAATAAACCGTTGCTGGCTATTCCAAATATTTTATCCAAATTGCTGCCAAACGTATCTGAGCAAAAAAAGAGCTTGGATAAGTTTTATTTTGCTGCTATACAGCATTAGCCTATGCATCGCAGGGAATAGCGCTTTTTACACAACTCGCTTTCGTGACTTAGCTAAGACTATAACAATCTCTTTATAGTAAGGTTACATCATATGATAGAATCTTATTTCACCAAAATACTCACCGCGCGCTCAATTTTTGAGTTTTGTCTCTCAAAATTGGCATGCACAATGATAAATCACTGCAGAAGCTAACAAAGATTCTACACCGTTAAAAGCTGCAGTTGCTACGACGTGCTTTTTAAATAATAGCGCCATTCGCGCCATGAGATATTGGCGGTCCTGTTTTCACTCAGAAGCTTCCAAAACATCATATTTCTCATCTCAAATGATCAAAGAACAAAACCGTGTTCGCATTTTTTGACAGGTATTGTATTTGCTTTGTTATTAAGCAGGCAAGTTGACTCATATTGACTTGGTAAAAACAACAGAAGAGATGTATATTATTAGAAAAATATTGCACTAAATCTAAAATGCGAACACACTTTTATTCCTTCACTGGTGTTCAACATTGTGGCCAGAACCGGATAAAACGTAAGCCGCCACTATCTATTTTTGTAGAGGGATTTGGCGAAATTTTCTTTCGGTGTAAAAGAGGATAAAAGATTTGGCGGGGTTTTGCCCTTTTCTGTCATTTCCCCCGCCCACACTTATAATCCTCTTATCACCTTGTACCGTAAACCAATCAGACACAACTAGTGTGCCGTCTTCGAAGGCAACCTGATAGGAACACTTCTTTACATCATGCCAGCGATGCGCAAATGTAAAGAAGGCTAGCACGTGGTTATCTTCGAGAAAAGATTTCTTGCTTCTTCCAGCTTTTCGTTACTTGCGCTCGCCGTCATGGTTTCGGTTGTCGTAAAAGAACTGGGAGCGTCGAATTGTTGTGGCCATTGTTGTTCCTGAGAGAACTTTGAACCAATGTCATTATCCGCCAGCGCTTGTCGTTCGTTCGCAACTTCGCAGCGAAACGCACTTTACATTTTACGATTAGAGCAAAATAGGCTTGTGTTTTCGTCTCTGTGCCTTTGACCGCGGACTCACGGGTCGAGGAAACCAGTAATATACTTCCTTTCGAATTTCACTATCTTGTTCAGATAAACGATGTCTTCAAAACAAGAAACCGCGACATTCCCATTCACACATTTTATCAGTCACACAAGGATATTCGATATCCGCTAAGATTTCACGCGGCGCGTAGACTAATAATTCGCTATCAATCACAATTGCAACTTTCGCGCCAAGAAATTCAGTAGTCGTAAACATTTTTGGCTATATCTTGGTCGCTTCTTAATATTTTCGAAATAAAATTGCGGCAGTCGAGAGATTTCCAGTTTCTTAATGTAAATCGATAAAAATGTAAAATATGATGAAATCAGTGTTTTATCATATAATGTAACCTTAAAACAGTCAGTTTTGTTCCAAGCAATATGCACACAAGATGACAGCCATTTTACCAAAAAGTAAAGGCACAAACACAACTTCTACGATGCCTTGCTAGAATGGGAATTGTCCATTGCAAGTTATGTTATGCAACTCCCATCATGATTATCAATAAGTTGAGAAGAACTGGGGGATTGGGAAATCATTAATAAGATTATAATTGGGGGTGGGGTGGGGGGGGGGGGTGTTTCAGGTCTGAAATCATGTACACCGTGCCTGCTTTTGATATTGTTGCCTACCAAAAAATTATTCTCCAATCAGAAAAAGGCATGACGTTCATGACATCAGACCTGATAAACCCTCATAATAAAATTTATTATTCACAAGCAGTATGATACTAATTACTTACATCAACCAGGATTCATTGTAAGCAACAAGTGTTATGATGTTCAAACAATACTAGAGCTGTGCCCATCAGTCCATATTCGTAATCGATTAATCGTTGACAACAATCAATTAATAATCGATTAATTGTATTATATTAAAAAAATAAACACGTGTTGCCATTGTTTGTCCCTTCAAATAAAGGGGTGCATGCTATTAAGCTTTTTACTACATCCTTAGAGATTAGAATCAATTAAAACAAGTCACGTTCGACATTGATACGCAATATAGCTGTTTTTAACAGGGCGAATGTCACAATGCCATCTCATATTATCACAACTTTTTAACAAAAACTCATTTTAGTATCATGCTGTTGACGTTTGTTGATGATTCGATTATTGTTAATGATTAATCGATTGCCAAAGAAGGGTCGATTACTCGATTAATTATATATCCTTCTGTAATCAGGCCCAAATGCTGCAATTTCATTGGTTTAGAGTGCGATTTGAGTATTAATTATATATCCTTCTGTAATCAGGCCCAAATGCTGCAATTTCATTAGTTTAGAGGAGTGCGATTTGAGCATTAATCCCACTCTAGCTATAGCTTGCTAGCTGTAATCGCACACCTGCTTCAGCCAATGGAAATCAAGCTAGCTATCAAAATTGTCCAATCACAGTTCGGCACCTAAGTTGTAGAATCCATAGCTTTGGCGTTAAACGCAACGGGAGATGACAATACGGTAATTTAACTCCATATTGCCATAGTGATATCGACATAATTGGCAAATATAGGACACTGTGGCCCAGAGTTAGATTACGTCTGCCATTTGATTTTAGTTTTGTGGCCAAGTTGTTCGCATTTGTGATATTTAGGAAGAGCTAAAGTTGTAATTTACTATCTAATAGAAACCACGTCCAATAGCGCGCACAACTACGATAACAACGATGTCGAACGCAAATATTGTGCCTTCGATTTGCCGCGGCGCCCAACCTAAATCTGCTCAAATACCCGATTCCCGGTCACAAGAAAACAATTCTTATCAACAAGCAAAACATACCCTGGTAGAAATCCTAAACAGGATCCTATAGGATCCTACAGGATCCTGTAGGATCCTGTCAGGATCCTAAATATAACAGGATCCTAACCAGGATCCTGACAGGATCCTGAACTTAGCAGGATCCTAACCAGGATCCTGACAGCATCCTAAACTTTGCAGGATCCTAATTAAGGTCCTGACAGGATCCTAAACTTAGCAGGATCCTAACCTAGGATCCTGAACTTCGCACGATTCTAACCAGGATCCTGACAGCATCCTGAACAGTGTTACTAGAGGAAGAAACTAGAGTAAACTAAATTAGCTTTATTTATACTGAATAGCCTTAGCAGTCATATTTAAGCTGTTCTCTCTGGAAGTCAAGTATTAAGGAGTATCTCTTATTGGTTCAGTGTTACTACAGGAGGAAGCTATGCAGGATCCTAATCAGTATCCTGACAGGATCCTAAACTTAACATGATCCTAACCAGGATCCTGACAGGATTCTAAGCTTTACAGAAGCCTATAATCAGAATCTTGGTTAGGGAACTCAGAATCTTTGTTAGGGAACATCCTGAAATCAATACGAAGATCTTTTTATGAAGGATACCATTATTTAAAACTAGACATTCTAGGATCCTGAGTAGGATCCTACCAAGAAAACCTAGGATCCTGAGTAGTATCCTGCCAGGAAAATCTAGGATCCTGAGTAGGATCCTACTAGGAAAATCTAGGATCCTGAGTAGGATCCTAGGATCCTGAGTAGGATCCTAGCAGGAAAATCTAGGATCCTGAGTAGGATCCTACTAGGAACATCTACGATCCTGAGTAGGATCCTAGCAGGAAAATCTAGGACCTGAGTAAGATCCTACCAACAAAATCTAAGATCCTGCGTAGGGTCCTACCAAGAAATCTAGGATCCTGCGTAGGTTCCTACCAACAAAATCTAGGATCCTGAGTATGATCCTACCAAGAAATCTAGGATCCTGAGAAGGATCCTTGCTCCAAGTCTGCCTCTTTCTGCTGGGAGAGAGGCAGGTGGGTGGGAGGAAAGGTCGGCACTCAGCAGGAGCAACTCTAGATCCTACCAGGAAAATCTAGGATCCTGACAATTAATAGCAGCACCCTGGGCTGGATCTTCCTGGGAAAATATACTGTAGAATCCTAACATAAATGACGTTAATAACAAAGAAACTGATCAGTCATTCCCGGTTAAGGTGACTCTACACAGTTTCTTGAAAAATGGAAAATACAAGTTTGAGAGTCCAAAACATGTGCATAAACAATTCGGGAAAAAAATAAAACTAAATGTTATGCATAGTTAAACAGTCTGACAATCAAAAACTGTTACAATTACCCTTGCCAATTACCCTTCAAACTAATTTAATTCGAAAAAAACGAGTAATCAATAGGCCGATTTTAGAATATAATAGATAATTTTTTTTCCAGAAAAATATTTTTAAAAAATTTCGTTCTACAGAATTTTTTTAAAATCGGCCTATTGATTACTCATACTATAAGAAAAGTTTTAACGAAAGAAAAATTGGCGGTCACCAAAGTTTTTTTCGAATTAAACTAGTTTGAAGGGTAATTGGCAGTCATTTTGAAACGTAATTGTTGCCATAGAAACAACTGTTGCTATTTATTTGGTAACAGTTTTTGATTGTCAGACTGTTTAACTATGCATAACATTTAGTTTTAGTCTTTTTCCGAATTGTTTAATCACCTGTTTTGGACTCTCAAACTTCTCTCTTCGAGTCTTTGACAAATAAAATCAGACAGAGTAATGTAATGGAAGGGCCATTTTGGTCGGCTCAAGAAAGAATTACTAAGAACTTACAGAATCTTGTATTACAGAATCTTGTATTAAAGATCTTGTAAAATCCCGCCAAAAATCTTGTAGAATACATATTACGTCTGACATACAATTTATCGATATATCGGCGCATTACGCGAGACCTGGTAATGAGTCACGTAATTGTCACATGACACTAGCGCATAAAAATTTAAATTGTGAAGCAGTAAGAATGGTCGTTAGCGACGTTTAGATGCTGGAGAGGCAAAGTTTCTTACAACTGGATCAAACTTTTACGAATTATCTTTGTCGACTTGGTTGATGAGATGACTAACAAATATTACCGCTTTTCAGTGTATATATACTCGAAATTTGGACTAAAACGTGCCATAATGAATATCATTCAGCGCAGTGCCGCAGATTAGTATAAATATAAACCGACGATTATACTCAGGTAAGGTTAAACTTATTTTATTCCCGAGATTTAGTGTCATTTCTTGACTGCATGTGCTAGACGCGGCTTATTTTTGGTGCTTGATAGCTAATATAGCCAATAGCTTCGCATAGACTTCAATTTCAAGATAAATTGTAACTAAAAATCTAGTTTAAAACCAGTCACAGTTGTTGTTCGAATGTTCTCAGGATGTCGCCGCTTGATAGCGACGTAGTGTACAATATAATTCAGTTTGTAACTGAGAAAAATTAGATTTGACTAGTCTTTTGTAGTTACAGCCTACAGGTAACCTAATTGGTGCCTAGGTTTGCTGAAGTTTGTCCATCTGATGGAACTGATGAGTGTAATAGTCTGGCATTGGGCAACAGTAGAAATGGGGTTATTAATTGTTGATTTGTTGCTGTCTAGGACTCTAAGTTTGCTGATGGAGCTTCCTTTGACAAGTACATGTACAATTGTCTGGAATTATACAGAGTAAAATTACTATGAATACAGTATTAATAAAATAAAGTAATATAATAGGTCGGGAGGAATGGGTTACAGTAAAATGCCCTGTACCATGGCCACCTAACAAAGTTTTGAATAAAAGTTATTTTTAAGCCAATCAAACCTGGATATACTCAAAAAAGTGAAAACAGTGGACTTTCTCATTACTTTGAGGTGTGGATAAATAAAATTGTGTCTGATCACTGCCTCACTCTACTGCGGCTTAATTGTTGGATGGTCACTGTAAAATTTTGCATGTTTATTAATTTTAACTTATTGTCTGTGGATGCTTCCATATTTCAATTCTTTTTATTTTTTACCAGCTTTTGTTTTATATAGCCATGACTTTCTAAGGGCTTATAACAATTGGTATTGCATTGAAATTGTTAATGTAGTTACAGTAGATAATAATTGGAAAATATGGAAGTATAAATAAGTTTTGTGGAAACACCAAGCTTTTGGCCTGTTGACTCAGGCCTTCATCAGAGCAATGACAACAAGTTGTTGGCTCACATCATTTATAAACTTCGCAACTGATTAATTAAATCACGTAAGAATACAATGGCATATCACGTTAATTTTATTAATTAGAAAACAAAATCAAGAATGTTCTCCGAAAATAGAATTAATAAAATAAAATTAATAAAATTAATGTGATACGCCATTGTATTCTTATGTGATTTAATTGATCAGTTGCGAAGTTTATAAATGATGCGAGCCAACAACTTGTTGTCATTGCTCTGATGAAGGCCTGAGTCAACAGGCCAAAAGCTTAGCAAAGAAATAGTTTACGTGGTGTTTCCACAAAACTTATTTACATTATATTACATTATCACCATGAAAACTTTCAAAGAATTAAATACGGAAGTATCCACAATTTATTATTTACTAGCTAATGTATTATATACAGTAGTACTGTAAATTTGTACTTGTACAGTAGTCCCTCAGATATATTGACAATTAATAATGACAAATAAATTATTCTAGCAGTACAATATTTTGTGTTTTACTGTATATTTTACCTGCACATTATTCTAGAGGATTTCATATATTATAATCCTCATGCCACAAGATCTAATTAGAGGATTTCACATATTCTAGGAAATCCTACAGGATTTCATGTATCTTGCACAGGATCCTATACAAGATCCTGTAGGATGCTACAAGATCCTGTAGGATCCTATACAAGATCCTGTAGGATCCTGTAGGATATTGTAAGATCATGTAGCCGGTAGGATCTACAGATCCTATAGGATCCAGTATAAGATCCTGTAGGATCCTAAGTAGGATCCTATAAGTTCTTGTACAAGATCCTACAGGATCTTGTAGGATCCTACTCAGGATCTTGTAGGATCCTACTCAGGATCTTGTAGGATCCTACTCAGGATCCTACAGGAAGATTCTGTAGGATCCTATAGGATCCTACAGGATCCTGTAGGATCCTACTCAAGATCCTGTAGGATCCTACTCAGGATCCTATAGGATCCTATAGGATCCTGACAGGATCCTGTAGGATCCTGTAGGATCCTACTCAGGATCCTGTAGGATCCTATAGGATCCTGACAGGATCCTACAGGATCCTAGTAGGATCCTAGTTTAAGAAAATTTAGGATCCTGTTAGGATCCTGTTAGGATCCTGTTAGGATCCTACCAGGATCCTGATCAGGATTTCTACCAGGGTATAATTGTTCTTCTAAATTGACTGCCTTCAAGGATGGAAACGGGAAATTCCAACGCACAGAAAAAAAAGAAAACGTTGCTCTTTATACCCGATCTGTCCTACTTTCTTCATTAATTTCCATGGTGATATCTCCCGTTGCGTTTAACGCCAAAGATATGGATTTTCAAGGATTTTTCAAAAAATTAAAAAATGGAAGATTTTAAATATTAAAATATAGAATTTAAATTTGTATTTTTTTGTATACGTTTTAAAAACAGTGTTGTGTCCCCAACAAATTAAAAGCAAAGTATTACCCAGATTGGCACTTGGGTATGTCTTAAATATTTTAGTCAGTAAAGTAGCAACACTCGATGAAATACAGTAAGCAATATAACTGAGCGTGTTTATAAATACATGCGTATAAACACGCTATAAAGTAAAGACAAACAGCACTAAATTCACCTCATAAATTCACTTTATTATTAAAAAACTCCTCTCCGAGTCTCCGTATATAAAGAAAATGGCCACCTGAAATTTGCATTTTTTGCGGGCCATGTTGAGAGGCTTATATCTAGAACGCAAAAGTTCGGCTACTATGAAGTATTTGCTGTCAAAAACAAAGACGACGAGGACATGACCTGATTACAGAAGGATATATAATTAATGGGTAATAGAACAAATTGAGTCGTGCTATTAATGCCAAATCATACTCGTGATTAACAAATCAACCTCCCACTTTGCGGTCGGTCGATTTTGTAATCACTCATATGATTTTGGCATTAATAGGACTCCTCGTCATTCTATTACCCTCATTAATTGGGCACAGCTCTAACCACTACCCATGGTTTCAAAATACACTGTACAGTACTACATAAATGCACTTACTTCTTGCAAACTAGACAGAACCACCTTAACCTTTTCCCTACTAGAGTTCTTTCCCATGACGAGTAAAATCATCTGGAATTAGCCAGAGTAAAATATTGAAAAGCCACCATGGCAGGGAACGGGTTAACGAGATAGTTTTTAAACCTTTCCCTACTTGAATTCTTCCCTTGATGAGTAAAATCACCCGGCATTAGCCAGATTAAAATACTAAGAGGCCACCACAGTAGGGAAACTGGTGAAATGGTTAATGAAGTTCAGTCATGTGCTTTACCAATGTACTAGCTAAGTCAAATGTGATATCACATTTCAAACATATGTACTGCATCCCATTTGGTTCTGTGGCTTCAAGTTCATGGGTCAACAAATGTCGATCAAATGCTTTACAATCAAAATTCATGTTACAGTAATTACACTTGAAACTTTTTCCTGTGTTATGTGTCTTTTGATGATTTGTAAAACTAGAATGATGGGAAAATGCTTTGTCACAGATATCACAAGTGTAAGCTTTCTTTCCAGAGTGTGTTCTTTTATGACATTGTAAGTTACCTGAGCGGGAAAATGTCTTGTCACAGATATCACATTTGAATGGTTTCTTGCCAGTATGTGTTTTTCTATGAGTTTGGAGGTTAAATAAACCAGCAAATGCTTTTTTACAGACATCACATATGAATGGTTTCTCTCCAGTATGTGTTCTTTTATGATGTTGCAGGGTAGCTAAACAAGCAAACGTTTTGTTGCAGAAATCACATTTGAAAGGTTTCTCACCAGTATGCGTTCTTTTATGATATAGTAAACCACTTGACTGGGTAAATGTCTTGTCACAGACCTTACATTTGAAAGGTTTCTCTGCAGTATGCGTTCTTTTATGACATAGTAAACCACTTGACTGGGTAAATGTCTTGTCACAGACATCACATTTGAATGGTTTCTGTCCAGTGTGTGTTCTTTTATGATATATTAAAGTACTTGAACAGGAAAATGTCTTCTTACAGACATCACATTTGAATGGTTTCTCTCCCGTATGTGTTCTTTTATGATTTATTAAAGTATTTGACTGGGAAAATGTCTTCTTACAGACATCACATTTGAATGGTTTCTCTCCAGTATGTGTTCTTTTATGAATTAGTAAACCACTTGACTGGGAAAATGTCTTGTCACAGACATCACATTTGAATGGTTTCTCTCCAGTATGTGTTCTTTTGTGATATAGTAAATTACTTGACTGGGAAAATGTCTTCTTACAGACATCACATTTGAATGGTTTCTCTCCAGTATGTGTTGTTTTATGAAATAGTAAGCTACTTGACTGGGAAAATGTCTTCTTACATACATCACATTTGAATGGTTTCTCTCCAGTATGTGTTCTTTTATGAACTAGTAAGCTACTTGACTGGGAAAATGTCTTCTTACATACATCACATTTGAATGGTTTCTCTCCCGTATGTGTTCTTTTATGATGTATTAAAGTATTTGAATGGGAAAATGTCTTCTTACAGACATCACATTTGAATGGTTTCTCTCCAGTATGTGTTCTTTTATGATCTATTAAATTACTTGAATAAGAAAATGTCTTCTTACAGACATCACATTTGAATGGTTTCTGTCCAGTATGTAATACCATATGACGTCTTAAACTTGATAAACTGCCAAATGTCTTGGTACAGGCTCGACACTTATGAGACTTTTTTCCATTCATAGAACTCTTTTTGGTCAATTCAGAATTATTATTACTCATTGTAGATCCTTAACGTTTCAAACAGCTCTTTATCTTATCAATTCTCCACACACCACCTTTAGTTTTGACTTCCAGAAAAGAAAATACTGAGCCTGCGTTTCAACTGACCTGCGGGGCAAAAAAGGAAATATGTGAACTACTTCATTTAAGGTCTACACTAGAAATACATAAATGCAAAACCCCTCGCCCGCTTTTACAGCAAGCCCCCTTGCGCTCTTTTTTTATTGGAGGCCTGGAAAAGCTACTGCTGTCGGAATGAAAATATAGTTTAAATTCTGGTAGAATATTTGAAATAAAAAACAAAAACTCTATTTTTTTTAAGAAAAATGCAACAAAAAACAAAGAAAAATGTAAGGATGATATTTCGTAAAATATATTGAGATGAAAAAAATGCATGTCGCATCCAAGGTTTCGAACTCGATCTCGATCGCGTGCAAGCCGACGATGTTACCACCACACTATTGAAGCAGGCGTCAGAATTTTATCAAAATATATATATGTTATTTACCGGCTGGGAGGTCCGTATAGAGAAATATTTCCCGAGGTCTCAAAAACTACCCGAGGCCGCAGGCCGAGGGTCGTTTTTGAGACCGAGGGAAATATTTCTCTATACAGACCGACCAAAACGGTAAATAACATATTTATTTTTTTTATTAATTGTACGATTTATAATTTACATAATATTAGGTAAATTAACATAATTAAATTGCGTAATCGAGATGACATTCACGTGATATTCAAAAGTCCAAAGTTTATCGTTCAACAGTAAACAACTGCCGACATGCAGTGTAGAGGCCGTGATTATGTAAATTATGATATGCACGACTAGTTCATGTAAATCATTTTATGTAAATTATTTTGTATATAAGGGCGCGCCTGATGAGTTGAAGTGTGATTAAAAGTGATTAAAAATTTTTGAACCCAAGAAATGGCGAATACATATGGTCCTTCGAACCGGAGCCGGTAATTTTATCCTGAGTGTTAAAGACCTTAGTGATAATGGCTGAGGCACGAGTGACCTCAGAAACCGATGACAATGCCGAGAGACTTGGAGAACATCGTGAAAATGTAGAAAGAACGAGTTTCGAAGACGAAGACGAAGCCCCCGATTCGAAGTTGGTCGTACGGACGACAATCCAGACAGGCCTAGACGGGAAAGGAGACCTAATCGTCGTTTGAACTTGGAAGAAGTAACTGCCGAGAGATTGGTAAAATTGAAGAAATCAAGGAGCGGCCACCAAGGACACTTGACAGACTTGAATACAAAGATAAGTGCCAATTTGTCTGATGTTAGTAATGTGAGTGTGGTGAGAGAGCTGGGTGAAATCTTCAATCGGCAGTGGGAACGCTTTAACTTAATTCATGATGAGATATTAGCATGTGCTAATGGAGATACTTTTATCGTAAACAATGCTCTCCTTGTTTATGACGAACAGGCGAGGAGAAGAACAGAGCTTTTAGATAAGATTAATCGATTTATGAGATTAGTAGAAGCTCGCCACGAAGGGCAGATAAATCTCGAAGACGACTTCGAGATGAGAAGTAATGTTAGTAAAGATTCGTATAGATCGTTGAGATCATCTATTAAATCATTCGCAAGCTCGAAGTCCCAAGAGGCGCGGTTAAATCGTAAAAAAGCCGAGTTATCATTGAAGCAGCTACACGAGCGACAAAACCTTGAGAAACGGGTAGAGCGGAGCGTGTTAGAGCTACGACAGATTGTAGAACAGCAAAAACTAAAAGACGAGATTGAAGTCGCCAAGCTAGAAGAGCGGCATGCCGTCGAATGCGAGCAAAACTTGTTCGAATTCGATGATAATGAATTCATCAACCTTACTGCTCCTCGTGAATTTGCATATGGTTCTGCATCGCCACGCAAATCAGTGCCTTCAGAAACAAACGCCGGTCAATTCAAATCTAAGGAACAAAACAATAGAAAGCCGGTGATGCAATCAAACCCAGCGTTTCCTACACGCGTTGGGATTACTAATAACAATACAATTCACCAATTAGCTGAAGCTCTCGCCAATTCGTCGCATACGCCACCTATGGAGGTTATTAGATTTACAGGTGACCCTAGAGAATATTCGAGATTCGTTACCCGTTTTACTGATCAAGTGCTCTCGCAGCCAATCCAAGAAAGTAGAAAGCTTAGTCGCTTGATGCAGTATTTAGACGGAAAAGCAAAAGAAGCGGTAGAAGATTACGAAGGCATGGGTGATGGAGCATTAGAAGAAGCATTAGATATTCTGAAGACTCGTTTCGGACAACCCTATATGATTGTTGATGCCTCGATTGGATCTCTTGTAAAGGGACCGAGTATTAGCAGCGGAGATGCGAAAGGTCTTCGGAAGCTAGCTGATAAATGTCAGTCCGTATACAAGACTTTGAAAACCATGAAATGTCTCAACGAGATCAACACAGATCATATGAGGAAGCTGGTCGCTCGTTTGTCGTATCATAATCAGGCCAAGTGGAGAGATCGCGCGAGTTCCATACTTAGGAAGTGTGGTTCCCTCCCTAATTTTCGTGATTTGGTAGAATTCCTGCAAGAGAGAGCTAGTTCGGAGAATAATCCGGTGTATGGAAGTTTGAAAGAGTTTGGAAGCGATGATACCAATAGGAGAAGAAGAAATCCTGATCCAAAAGGAGCTACCTCGAAGATTTCAAGCTTTGCGACTCAATTTGGCACTAAGCCTGCCAATTCTGGTTTTGATCAGAGAGCGATGGTATGTCCGATTTGTCGTGGTGATCATTGCCTGGAGGTGTGTAAGAAATTCCTCAACGAGTCGATTGGCGAAAGAAGAAAGCTCGTGCTGCAAGCTAAAGTGTGCTTCCAATGCCTATCAACTGGCCATTTTAAGAGATTCTGCAAGAGTGTCAAATGTCAGGTTCCGGGTTGCAATAGAAGACATCACAGACTTTTGCATTTGAACAGTACAGAAGAACGTAAGATAGATTCGAGTCTAGAGAAATCTGAATCCAGTAAAGTAACCATGTGCGACGCCAACGTCCAAACAAACGCAGCAAATGTACGTCCGAGTGTGTACAGAGGTACAACAGCGCTGCCTGTTGTAGCAATTGCAGTCCATGGACCAGATGGCCAAAGTAAGTTAACCTATGCCCTGCTGGATCAAGCAAGCGAGGCTTCATTTATTCACAGCGATTTGGCTAAAGAACTGAACCTAAAGGGTACAAAAGGTACACTTTCGGTAAAGTCCCTGACTGGATCTACCCTAATCAACGCGGAAAGAGTCGCAGTTACTTTGGAATCAGCTGATCGAACACACGATGGTTCAAAGCTACTGGCCAAAGACGTGGTGGTTACCAACAATCTAGATGTGAAACTTAAGATTGTGCCGAGAAAGGATAACGTGAGAGAATGGAAACATCTATTTGACGTTGACTTTCCAGAGATCGAAGCTCAAGATATCCAAGTGTTAATTGGGGCAGATAATCCTGCAGTTTTCGTAACCGAAGAAATCAGGGTCGGTGGACCCGGCGAACCTTGGGCATTCAAATACAAGTTGGGATGGGCTTTGATGGGACCTACAAACCGTGACCTGGCAAAGCAAGTCGACGTGCACTTAATACAGCGTTCGAATACTGAGATCGAAGAATTATCTCTGCAAAGCCAAGTTAGTCGGTTTTTTCGAGAAGATGGTCTTGGCGTTGTAACGGATACCAAGAAAGTGATGTCCATCGAAGATAGAAGAGCATTAAAAATGATGGAAGATTCTGCAACTACCGACGATGGCCACTACGAGTTAGGAATGCTGTGGAAGACCAACGACCGACAATTGCCCAATAATCGGTGTGTAGCACTCAAGCGCCTCCAATACCTAAAAGGTCGTTTTAAGAAAGATGAAGATTTATATCAGAAATATCGCATGAAAGTGAAAGAATATATTACGAAAGGATACGCAAGGAAGTTACAACCTGAAGAAGCAACAAAGATTTCAGACTCGACCTGGTATCTCCCGCATCACCCCGTGTTTCATCCAGCGAAACCCGGCAAAATTCGTGTGGTGTTTGATGCTGCTGCTAAGTTCCACTATACATCTTTGAATGATAACCTTCTCCAAGGACCCAACTTGGCTAACGAAATAACCGACGTACTTCTGCGGTTTCGCGAAGAAGAGGTAGCAATTGTTGCTGATATCCAGGAAATGTTCCATCAAGTGAGAGTTCCCGAGAAGGATCGTGACTCCTTACGGTTCCTGTGGTTCTCATCCAACCTGGAGGACGCCCCAGAAACATATTGCATGAACGTTCATATATTCGGCGCGAAGGATTCCCCGTCAATCGCGAACTTTGCCTTGAAGAAAACCGCAAGAGATAACGCAAGCGATTTTAGCCAGGGAGCTGTTAAAGCAGTACAGAGAAATTTTTACGTAGATGATCTGCTGAAATCACTTCCCAACGAGCTGATCGCAATTCGACTCGCTAACGAGCTTATCGAGCTTCTGAGAAGAGGCGGATTCCGCTTAACCAAATTTATAAGTTCAAGTAAGAGAGTACTTGCTGCCATTCCTACATCAGAACGTGCAGACCCATTACTCAACCTCGACTTAGATAAATTACCCGTGGAAAGAGCCCTTGGTATACAATGGAACGTAGAAGAAGACGCATTCGAATTTAAAGTCATCGACTTGAATAAACCGGAAACCAAGCGAGGAATCTTGTCTACCGTCGCTAGTTTGTATGATCCACTCGGACTTGCTGCACCTGTGGCATTGCTCGTTAAATCTCAATTACAAAGATTGTGGCGATCGAAGACAGACTGGGACGAACAACTTCCAGAAGCAGAATTGCACCAGTGGAGACAATGGAAGACAGCACTTCCGCTTCTTTCTGAAGTCAAGATTCCACGTTGCTACAAGTCCGAGACGGTGGCGAGCGAACGACAGAATGCCAAGTGTGTCGAAGATGTCCAACTACATAACTTCGCCGATGCTAGTGAAAGTGGATATGGAACTGCATCGTATATACGAACTACGTTTTCCGACGGAACAGTCACTTGTTCACTTGCATTTGGCAAATCTCGCGCAGCACCCTTACGGAAGGTTTCCATTCCGCGTCTAGAATTGCAAGCTGGGGTTTTATCGGTGAGAATCAGCGAAATGATACAACGCGAAGTAGATATTACATTCAGCAAGATCTATTACTGGACAGACTCAGAAGTTGTACTGAAATATATCCAGAATGAGAGTAGGCGGTTCACAGTCTATGTAGGCAACCGAGTGGCAGAAATTAGAGAGAAATCGAAGTTGCATCAGTGGCGACATTGCCCCAGTAGAGAGAATCCGGGCGACGATGCATCGCGTGGTTAAGTCCGTCAAAATTGACATCAGAATGTCGATGGCTGAATGGCCCTCCATTTCTGAAGAACCAAGAATCTACCTGGCCTAAAATGTCGATAGGAAAACTTGCAAAAGATGACCCTGAAGTTATCGAAGCTATCCAGACGAATGTGCTGTCTCGTGTGGAGAAACCAGCCTTATCTCAGTTATTGGAGAGATACTCAACGTGGGGAATGCTCAAAGCAAAGATCGTATGGCTAACAAGATTCAAAGTTCACGTAAAAGATCGACACTCCCTCAACTGTAGCTGTTCCCGTATGAAACCCACGCCCACTGAATTGGAAAACGCGGAGAACGATATTATCAGAATGGCTCAACGGCAAGAGTATCTGGTTGAATACAATACTCTTAATGAAGGCAAGGAAACAGTGAAAGCATCCAGTAACATTGCGAAGCTAAGTCCGTTTATTGGGAATGACGATCTCATTCGAGTAGGAAGTAGACTGGAGTATGCACCTCTGAGCTACAATGCGAAGTTTCCGCCTATAATACCGAAACATCATTGGGTTGCAGAGCTGATTGCGAGACATGTACACTACAGTAATGCCCACATCGGTCAAGAACATGCCTTAAGCCTGTTACGCCAAAGAGTGTGGATTTGTCATGCCCGATCACTGGTCAGGAGAGTAATTAATAAGTGCTTTATCTGTCGAAAAGGACATGCACCTCTACTTCAACAGCAAATGGCACCCTTACCACCTTACCGAGTCACCGCATATGAACCACCCTTTTCCTACGTTGGAGCAGATATGTTTGGACCCTTGCTTGTGAAACGAGGTCGATCCACGCCTAAAAGGTGGGGATGTATTTTCACTTGTATGTGTACAAGAGCGATCCATTTGGAAGTTGCGCCATCATTAGAAACGGACGATTTCATAAATGTTTTGCGACTATTCATTGCCAGACGAGGAACACCGAAAGAGATACGAACAAACTGCGGAACTAATTTCCGTGGCGCCGACAATGAACTGCGGAATGCTATAACCACTTGGAATGAAAATCATCTCGAAGAGAAACTACGTCAGAGGGGCATTACCTGGATCTTCAATCCACCTTACGCACCGCACTTCTCAGGAGTGTGGGAGAGACTCATAAAAGATGTAAAGCGTGCCCTAAAAGCTGTTTTGCAAGGAGCTCTGGTGACAGATCATGTGTTACAAACGTATTTGCTGAAGTAGAGTCAATCCTTAATTCGCGTCCTTTGACCAAGTCTAGCGAAGATGCAAGTGATGCAACTGCTATTACACCTGCCCACTTTTTGCTGCAGAGACCAGCTGTTGTTCTTCCTCCAGGAGACTTTAGTCAAGACTCGATAGTTACCAGGAAAAAATGGAAACAGGTACAGGTGGTTGCAAACCACTTTTGGAACCGATGGATAAAAGAGTATCTAACAACATTACACCTTCGCCAAAAATGGTTGAAACCACAACGCAATGTTCGGGTTGGAGATTTGGTGCTAGTGAGCAATAAGAAATTACCCAGAGGACGATGGCCAATTGCCATTATAACTAAAATTTTTCCAGGAAGTGATAATAAAATCCGAACGGTCGAAGTGAAAACTAAAGATTCCGTTTTGGTTAGACCTATTGTGAACATATGCCTTTTAGAAGAATGTGAAACCTAATTATGGACAATAAAATGTATATGCATTATTTATGAACAGTCATCTCACGTCTTGAGGTGAATAGTAAAGACGAGAAGTTTAAGAACTCCTCATCGGCCGGGAGTATGTAGAGGCCGTGATTATGTAAATTATGATATGCACGACTAGTTCATGTAAATCAGTTTATGTAAATTATTTTGTATATAAGGGCGCGCCTGATGAGTTGAAGTGTGATTAAAAGTGATTAAAAATTTTTGAACCCAAGAAATGGCGAATACATGCAGTCTGACCGGGAAGCTTGGAACGTCTTTTGTGATAAAAAAACAGTCAAAACTTGAAGATCTAGTGTTTTTAAAGTTTAATTGATAAAGATTCTTCGTCGTTCTTCTTCGTCGCTTGCTCGTTTTTGGCTGTTCGCTTGGAAAATCGCTTTCAATACTCGGCTGACTGCATGGAAATTGAAAGTGTGTCGTTCGAGTTTGAAGACGAAAATGCTTGTAAGAAGCCATTTGAAACTTTTTTCAAAGACATGACACGATGAGGTTGGCATGTGGAAAATATTCGACTAAAGGGTAAAGACTTGTAGCGGTTTTGTTGAGTATCGTTGGACAACAGAAGAATGACAGTTTAGTATCAAAAGGTTTCAGCTTTTCTGTCCGCTCGTGGTATGTTTTTTTAAATATATACTTCTATATAGTTTCATTTAGTGATTCAAAATACTGTGTTCACAAGTTTATGTATGTTTTTCCTATTGTTTTAAACTGTTTTCATACGTCGTTGAGCAATAATACTTTAAAACTTTATAAATGTCGCTCGCTGAAATTTTGCTTTTTCACAGCATTCTCGCTTTCTTTTAAAATTCGCTGTTTTCACACGAAGTTGTCAAAGCCATTTGGATAATAAAACTCGTTTGCATCCCCGTAGCTCTCTGTTGAATATATTTTTTCTGTGGCAAGCGAAATAGTTATGAAAATCGATCAATTTTACGGCTTATAAAACACATTAAAAAATTATCTCGAGCGGTCCGTACGGGCTCATACGGACCGCTCGTTAACCAATCAGAAAGCAGGATTTGGTAGGATACGGACCGAAAAAAAATAATAGGGTTATATTTTACAGTTCTTTCTTCCCATGTTTACAAAGACCATTGCTTGGTATCTAAAAATATTTGCATTTTGAAAACTACTCAAACTGCCTGGCTGGTATTCATTTATGATATTTTAAATTTATTTAAACAAATATAACAAAAACAGTTTTTCCTTTGGAAAACTGAATTGTTGAAAATGTTTTCACATACATGTTAATGGGCCTTAATAAATATTTCAACAGCAGTTTTAAAAAAATGTTCCTTTTCCATTTTTTATGCTCAATTATAAACAACCGCTAAGTCATATTAAGTAGTTTTAGAAAAAGAAAACTATTTAAAAGAAGATAAGACGGCAGCCACAGGTAAAAAAATACAACGGGCATTGGCAAGAAAAAACATGCAATGGATATCATACGTTTAAAACGGACTTCAAGGACACACAAAACGTCATAATATAAAACAAAATTAACAGTCATAGATGTAAACAGGGAAACTCGAACAGTTTTGCTACTAAGTGTTCGTGATTACTGAAAGCTACTGCTCTATATTTTTACCGTAGCTTAAACTTTTCGGCCTTTATCATCGTTAGTTTTCTATATTTTTTTCCCTCTTTCGAGGTTCGGTTTGACGGGTTTCCTTTAGTCAAGACGTTGATTTGTTTCTGTTCTTTTGAAATGAATGTACGTATCCCCAAAACTCTTTTCTCAAGTCTTTTTGTCAAGAATATATTACTTCAAATCTTTTTTGTCAAGAACTATATTGTTTCCAGTGCCCTACAATCTTCACCGCGCGTGGTCCGTCCACACATATATATATATATATATATATATATATATATATATATATATATATATATATATATATATACACACATATATTCAGATCGCTCAAACTGATTCGCATTTTAACACGCGTGTAAAGTGGACTCCACGCATGTCGAGATTAGCACCCTCACCGGGCTCCGGGCCTTCGGCCCTACGCCCGGCTCGGGGATAACAGTTTGACTTTCGGGAAATTTATAATACTAGAAATACATAAATGCAACAACCCCTCGCCTGCTTTTATATGCTTTTTTAAATACACCCCACCCACCTCACCTTCCAATTAAAATAAGCACTCCTGATATACAGCAAAAACAAATGATAATCCTCAGGATAATTACAGAATTTATGATTAGGATGACTAAAAGAAGTTGAATATATCAAAGGAAAACTTACAGATTTCATATTAAACTCTGGTTGTAAAAATATATTGTTTTTAGCCATTTAGGAGGTTTCCAAAGGAATTACTTTTATGTTTTGCAAAGGCAAGATTAAAAGTTAACAGCTCAAAAACTACATTTATAATAGAAGATAAAAACAACAGACAACCTTTCAGTCTGTAGTGTATAATACAGGACAAAAGAAAATGGACAAAGCCTATGAGTATTAATTATGATAACAGATAAGTGCTTGCAATTAAGTCAATGAAAAACATCACGTCCCAGTAGCAAAGGGAAAGCACGAAAACGTGAAGCTGTATACTGCTTACTGTAATGGCCGGCAAAAAATTGAAAACAACATATTAAAGGGGCAAAACTTTAGATTAAGTTTCATATACAGTAACTGACGAGTGTCTAAAAGGGTTCTATTTAAACGTCTTGCCGTTCTTGACGTTTACAGAATATATTAATGAATAAATGCTGATTACAATCAGCAAAATAAATAAATACAAATGTCTTACCGTCATCGAGACCACTGAGTGACCTGTGACCACAAACACTACAATTCAGATCGACATTTTGTTTACCATACGGCGTTTGGCTTCTTCAGGTTTTCTGATTTCTCTTCAAGATATATTAAACCGGCTGTTTGTATCCTGCTTTTATTCGTTGTTCTGCTTCTTTCCGTATAAAACGTAACCATTTGAAACCATTTTGTTTCGCAAAATATGGAAATTATATAAAGTTTGCTTCAAAGCTTAGTCGCCAGTGCCCGAGTATTTTTACCGCGTGACATCCTACGACGTATATATACATTTATTATATAGCATGCTATCGGATATGAGCTTTTGCATAATCTGATTGGTTCCCTACTACCAGGCTATCAGCTCATATCCTACTAGTAGAGGAAAAACAAGATGGCGGCATGTTTTTTTAAACTGCCGAAAAGAGTTGAATTGACGGATTTTTATACAGAAAAACATCAACACCTTCAAACCAATGTATAAAAAAAAAAACATTGTGTAATAATACATTAACAAATACACAATTTAGCATATTAAATTGTAAAATTCACCTAAAAATTACGTCTTTTTACTTCAAAAACCCGACTAAATTAACGAGTTGATATTAATTTGTTGCTAAACAAAGAAACTCGCGGTTAAAATCAAGCTTATACAATACACATTTCGTAGGAGATCATAGTAAAGAGACTTTCGATTTAGATAAGCATTTGGAGCAGTAAAAAGCATGTTCTTTTTCAAAAACAACCAACTAAGTAATTTAGTTTCACTGCCGAAGGTGTTTCAGTTTCATTTTTGCATGAAATCAAAACCTTTTTCACGACGGAAATGATAATATAAACAACTGACCCACCTTTTGACTTCATAAAGGTACCTTTTAATCTTTTTTGTTGATCTGTTTAACACATTTTTTGCCTCTCGAGCAACATTTATACAACATTTCGAAGCTGTTTACCGAACAGCTCAGCGAGAAACTCTATGTGAATGTATCATTACGCATGGCGGAAGTATTAGTTGCCTATGCCGGAAGTTTGTTGTTTCAAACATTTCGCTGTAATTTTGCCTCTAGTACAGTGCTTGGCTATATAATAAAACAGTTATACCATTCGCTCTCGTTGTATACGAACTAATAGCCAACTCGGCGAAGCGCCTTGTTGGCTATGAGCTCATATACAACTCGAGCTCATGGTATAACTGTTAAATATATATACAAACTATTTCCAGATTTTGTCTCCCTTGCTTTTTCTACACGCGTGTAAAGTGGACTCCACGCATGTCGAGATTAGCACCCTCACCGGGCTCCGGGCCTTCGGCCCTACGCCCGGCTCGGGGATTAAAATTGACATATATTATTGCCCAGCAGATAACTTTTAAAAATACTATATCAAACACGAATACATTGAGAGAAGGTTAAATATTTTAATAGAAGACGGTTAATAGAGGGAGACTGGTTAGTCTAGCTGTACCACGTGATAAAATATGCTATTTCACGTGATGCGGTAGAAACAATGTTGCGGTCTGGACAATCCACGTTGAAAGTATTCCGTTCTGCGTCTTCTGTTATTTCGTTTTGTTGTAATATTGCCTTCAAATGCTAGTTTGGAGATGTGCCTGGCGTAAGCTGGTAGCTTTTTGGTTCTCCGAGCAGTGGAAAAAAGAAAGAAAGCAGTGGATTTGAAAGCAGTCAAACCTCGGGAGATGTGGAAATTAATTAATGAAATCATGTCACGAAATACTAAGAACGATAGTAAAATTGATTCAATTAAAACAGATACTGGCTCCACCACCAGCCCAGAGGTCATGTCTGAAGCATTTAATAATTATTTTACTGAAATTGGCAATAATTTAGCAGACCAATTGCCGAATTCGACTAAATCCTACTCTGATTTTATAAATGCAGTTAACAGTAAATTTCAACTCGAATTAATCACCTTGTCCAAGGTTCTTACTAAATTATCTCTGCGCTAGCAAGGCAACATGCATTGATAAGATTCCCTGTTGTTTTGTAAAACTAGCAGCACCTTATATAGTTGATTCTTTATGTGATATTTTCTATTCGTCTTGGAATATTTCCTTCGGACTGGAAAGTTGCAAAAATAATACCAATTTACAAAGGAGACGAAAAAGATGAACTCAATACCTATAGACCAATTTCAATATTATCTCTTATAAAGTCTTTGAGAGATTGATTTATGATCCATTTCATAAGAACTGTGTTGTCTTTCTAGACCTGTCTATAAAGCCTTCGACACCGTAAATCGCACTATTTTATTAGAAAAATTAGCGAGATATGGGTTACAACCAGAAACAGTAAACTGGCTTAACTCATTTTTAACTGACAGAAAACAACAATGTCTTGTCGATGGCCATCTCTCATCGACACGAAAGATAAAATGGGGAGTTCCACAGGGCTCAATTCTTGGTCCTCTACTTTTTTCATTTACATTAATGATTTGCCTAATTGTTTGAAATACTCTAAGACCCAGGTCAAACGTCGAACTTTACATGAGACGAAGTGACGAACTAAATTCTTCAAATTGAGTTCATGCCAAGGAGTTAAGTTCGACTGATTGTTTTTGGATGGTCTGAGTCTGAAGATCGTCCCTGGGCACATTGATCTAATTCTCACGAGCCGAATTAAATGTATAATTTAAATTTAGCATGATAAATTGTAGTAATATGGATTTTGGTATGAAAGCATGCGTGGTACACTATTTCTTGACGCGTGCGAGGTGACTAGGAAATCTAAAAACATCATGGCGTCTTTATATGACCAAGTGGATGATCTGTGTGTATCATGTGTATCATTTCAAAGCACAAAATACTTTTGCCTTGACTCGTGCTCCATTTTTCCAAGGATGTACCTGAATGTATCTGTGGATACTCGAAACGAGCATTCGAGTATGTATTCCAAACATGATTAAACCAGTCCATCTCACGTCGTGACAAACGACGGCATGAATGGAAACGGACAATATTAGTTGTACTGTTACGTGACAAAATAAGTAGAGTTGTCAGAAAGCAAAGTTGTAACATGAGCACTCGTCGTTTACATAGAAAAATAAGTGTGTCCTCCTGCGCAAATTGTGAAACATTTTCCATAGCGAAGAATTTTTAAGAGCTGATGCTTCAATATATCTGAAGCAGCTTTTCCCTCATGTCAGTAATGCTGAAGAATCTTGGTGTTAGAAAAATTAATCTTATTTTACAAAAAGCAAAAACTGACTATGTGAAGAAAAGCTTTAAGTTTTCGGGGTCTAAATTATGGGTTCGAGTGAAGTCTCCCACTCTCAGTTCCTCCATAATAATCTACAACTTTAATTTCATACACTTGTAAATCTAACTATATCTGTAATAACTTCTTAACTAAGATATACGGCTCTCTTGAAAAGCAATTTTGTATTGATGAGATTCCGAATTGAATTGACTCTGTCTGTCTGTCTGTCTGTCTGTCTGTCTGTCTGTCTGTCTGTCTGTCTGTCTGTCTGTCTGTCTGTCTGTCTGTCTGTCTGTCTGTCTGTCTGTCTGTCTGTCTGTCTGTCTGTCTGTCTGTCTGTCTGTCTGTCTGTCTGTCTGTCTGTCTGTCTGTCTGTCTGTCTGTCTGTCTGTCTGTCTGTCTGTCTGTCTGTCTGTCTGTCTGTCTGTCTGTCTGTCTGTCTGTCTGTCTGTCTGTCTGTCTGTCTGTCTGTCTGTCTGTCTGTCTGTCTGTCTGTCTGTCTGTCTGTCTGTCTGTCTGTCTGTCTGTCTGTCTGTCTGTCTGTCTGTCTGTCTGTCTGTCTGTCTGTCTGTCTGTCTGTCTGTCTGTCTGTCTGTCTGTCTGTCTGTCTGTCTGTCTGTCTGTCTGTCTGTCTGTCTGTCTGTCTGTCTGTCTGTCTGTCTGTCTGTCTGTCTGTCTGTCTGTCTGTCTGTCTGTCTGTCTGTCTGCCTGCCTGCCTGCCTGCCTGCCTGCCTGTCTGCCTGCCTGTCTGCCTGCCTTCCTGCCTGCCTGCCTGCCTTATTTCAAAAGTTGAAAAATCGGAAAAAGTATAAACACTATTCATTTTGTCTGATTTTGGCTATTTCTTCAAATTTCGATATTTGGTCAAAAAATAATGTTTTGGATATGGTAAATGATTTTTTCAACATCTGTAGCAACCAGAGATACTTGTTCATGCTAAATGGCCATAGTGTACGTTTATTTCAAAAGTTTAAAAATCGGAAAAAATGTGAAGGGGGCACCCTACTCATTTTGTCTGATTTGGGCCATTTCTTCAACTTTGCCAATTTGTTCAAAAAATATTCTTCAACTTTCGATATTTGATCAAAAAATAATGTTTTGGAAAGGATAAAGGCTTTTTACTCCTTCTGTAGCAATGAGAGATATTTATTCGTGGTAAATGGCCATATTTTAGCCTTATTTCAAAAGTTAAAAAATCGGAAAATATCTAAATAGGGACACTATTAATTTTGCCCGAGTTTGGCCATTTCTTCAACTTTCGATATTTGGTGAAAAAATAATGTTTTGTATCAGGGTAAAGGCTTTTTATATCTTCTGTAGCAACGAGAGAGACGTATTCGTGCTAAATGGCAATAGGATAGCCTTAATTACAAAGTTGAAAAATCGGAGAATGTGTAAAAGGGGGGACCCAATTAATTTTCCCTGATTTTGGCTATTTCTTCAACTTTCGATATTTGGTCAAAAATTATTGTTTTGGATCGGGTAAAGGCTTTTTACACATTCTTTAGCAACGAGAGCGATTTATTCGTGCTAAATGGCCATCATAATCTTATTTCAAACGTTAAAAAACCGGAAAATATGTAAATGGACCCTATACATTTGCCTGATTTTGGTCATTTCTTCAATTTTCGATATTTGGTCAGAAAATGTTTTGGAAAGGGTAAAGGCTTTTTACACCTTCTGTATCAACGAGAGAGATTTATTCGTGCTAAATGGCATAATAATCTTATTTCAAACGTTAAAAAAGCGGAAAATATGTAAATGGACCCTATACATTTTGCTGATTTTGGTCATTTCTTCACCTTTTGATATTTAGCCAAAAAATGTTTTGGATCGGGTAAAGGCTTTTTACACCATTTGTAGCAACAGGAGAGAATTATTCGTGCTAAATTGCCATAGTAGCCTTATTTCAAATGTTAAGAAATGGGAAAATATGTTAACACCATTCATTTTGCCTGGTTTTGGCCATTTCTTAAACGTTTGATATTTGGTTAAAAAATAATGTTTTGGATCGGGTAAAGGCTTTTTACACTTTCTGTAGCAACAGGAGAGACTTATTTGTGCTAAATGGCCATAGTTTAGCCTTATTTCAAAAGTTGGAAAATCGGAGAAAATGTAATTGGGGGGGGGGGGGGGACCCTGCCTGATTTTGGCCATTTCTTCAATTTTCGATATTTGGTCAAAAAATAATGTTTTGAATCGGATAAAGGCTTTTTGCACGTTGTGTAGTAACAAGAGAGACTTATTCGTGCTAAATGGCCATAGTTTAGCCTTATTTCAAAAGTTTAAAAATCGGAGAAAATGTAATTTGGGGGGGGGGGGGGGGGGCCTTCCTGATTTTTGCCATTTCTTCAATTTTCGATATTTGGTCAAAAAATAATGTTTTGAATCGGATAAAGGCTTTTTGTACGTTCTGTAGCAACAGGAGAGACTTATTCGTGCTAAATGGCCATAATTTAGCCTTATTTCAAAAATTTAAAATCGTGAAAAAATGTAAAGTGGGGACCCTATTAATCTTTTCTGATTTTGTCCATTTCTTCAACTTTTGATATTTGGTTAAAAAATAATGTTTTGGATCGGGTAAAGGCTTTTTACACCTTCTGTAGCAACGAGAGAGACGTATTTGTGCTAAATGGCCATAGTTTAGCCTTGGAGTTTAGCCATCCAGTGAAAGCATGGTATCCGGGAAGTGCTTGGGGAAGTCCAGGTTTGCGCTCTTCAAGGACGTCAGCAATGTTGGTCACGTTGATGTCCATCCTGCTGCTTCCCTACTGTATATGGTCGCCTTGAAGATGTGATGGGCTGCTTACAGAATATCATGGTGCTCATTGTGGACGTACTGGAAACACTTGCCACAGTAAGAAGCAAACAAGGTTTTCATTAAAGATATTCCAGTAATTACCTTTCCTCCATTCTTGAGTCAAGATAAACTTGGCGAGTTCATTCTTAAATATTCCATTGGTGAAGACATTTTTCCCACTCTGCTGTCAGTGATATGTTCAGGCAGGGCTAGTGAAGTATATGTTTGTTTGGACAAATATGTGGAGAACCCCATAAAGGACAGCGAGAGAAAGTTACAGGATGCAGTTGACTCAGTATATCACCACCAGAAATTTGGGTCGTTTGTGCCGCCGTGGCGTAAGGCTCATTAGGTAAGGTTAGGGAGAGAACTAAGGGCCCCCGACAGTTTGTGGCCACGAGGGGCCCCCAGCCCGCCGCAGCCCCGCCCCGGACAAAATTAGAATACGGTATAACGACTAAACATAAAAAATACAGGTTAACATTTAACAGCAAGATTAAATTTATTGAGAGCTAAAAAATTTGGCGTTCATGACTCCATCGAGGATGGCAAAACGAGTTCTTTAGCTCAGCAAAAAACAAAAGTCCTGGGTGCGAACCTGTTGGCTTCTTATTACATGAAGTTCTTCACCTTTCAATTGATGAATGCAAAAGGAAATAGTTTAATTTGGTTTCTTGATATATATATATATATATATATATATATATATATATATATATATATATATATATATATATATATATATATAAAGTAAAAAAAGACTATATAAGCAATAAATCGTCTCTTCAGCTAAAAACACATGCATCAAGTAATACAGCTTTCAAACCATGTCAGTCAAATCATGACAACAGGGCCCCGGCCCCCACACCAAATATGCCCAAGGGCCCTGTCTTCCTCCGTTGCGCCACTGCACTGCGAGTCGGGCACTTCGCATCGCCCGTAACGTTGTTGGTCAATTTGGTGAATTTCTAGCACCTGTTTACAAAGATTACTATGGCTAACACTGTGGATAGTGGCACTTTCAGTGCAAAAGTAAGACGAGCTAGGGAAGTACTTTGTCGTCGAAGTAAGCAAATGTTTTTTAGTTATAACTGTTCCTTAGTCCATGCTGAACTCAGATGGAGTCGTGCAAAGAAGAAATATGTCACCGTTTAAGCAAAATTTGAATTATTATGTGCTCTCCTTATTATTTGCTGTTGAGAATCTCCATTATTATGGTCCTTAATACGCACGCGCGTCACCAAATTTCTGGTAATGTGTAATAATCGGGCCAAATCAGAAAATCAGACAGAGTGGGGAAAAACTCCTCACCACTGGAGTATTCAAGAATAAACTCGCCACGTTTCTCTTGAAAGAATGGAGGAAATATAATTAATTACTGGGATATCTTTGACTTTTAAGAAAATCCACTGGCAAACATCAAACGGATCGATTGTGCCTTCCTGCCACCTTCTCTTCGGTTCCTACCCTTGAAGTGAAGGTTCAATGAACGCAGTATGTTACAGCACTGTGGGCACATGCCGTGACTGCATCTCCGGAGGACGGCTTGTCACCAACTGATTATGCATGGTATTTTAATGAAAACCTCTTGAAGCCAACCAGGTTCGAATTAGGGCCTGCCATACCAGACAGCTCGTTTACGAATGGCAGTATCAACGCAGATGGCATGGGTGTCGAAAGTGACAGCGAGTCTGAGTTGGAACTAGAAACCAGGGCCGTAGGCAGGATTTTTTAGTCAGGGGGGCAGTAAGACTGCCCAATTTCAAGGGGGGGCCGGGGGTATGCTGCCCCGGAAACATTTTGAAAATTGAGTCTCTGAAATGGCATTTCCCGCGATTTGACATCATATTTGAGAAAAATTTTGAACATTTTAAAACATATTTCTTAAGAGACATTCTCTCATTTTTACAAAAGATTTTGTCTAATACTACAGTACACATTTGCAAAGACAACTACCATTCGCAACTCACTTGTCACTTTTCACCAAAGTGTTCAGTAGTTCGTTACGAAGTTTGTGTGGAAGTTCAAAGTTCGTTTTGAACTACGCAATTGATTGCCGGCTACTAGGAACCAAGAAGGCAAGAAGTCAATCAAATGCGTAGTTTGAAACGAGCTTTGAACTTCCCAACGAACTTGCGAACTTCGGGAACCTCGTCCCCAGGGCATTTTCCCCCCACGTTGGGAGTCGGCGAAAATGGCCCTGGCATCGGCTGGTCACGTGACACCCAGAATTTTGGGGTGTTTTGGCAAGAAAATTTATGCGGTCTTGTGTTTCGTTTTTGTATAATACGTATACATGAATAAGAAATAAGAAATATTTAACGCTCTGCCGAATCACTCATGTGAACCTTTATCATAAATGAAACTGGCTAGCATTATTCATCATGATACTCCCCAGGATTATCCAGGATACATGTAAATGTCAGGAAGAAACATACATCTAATGTTGTTCTTGACTTTAACCAAAGCTATCGTTACAATTCTTTGGATGAACTTCGCAGAGTGGATTTATTGCAATTCATATTTCGATGAATAAATTACACTGTATCTGAATTAATCAAGTTTTTAAACCGGCCAATCCAATTATAGAATCGACCAGCCGATGGAGGCAAAATGCCCTGGTGACGAAGCTGGAACTTCGGAACGAACTTCCGAACATTTTGGTGAAAGTGAATTGCAGTAAGTAACTGTAAAATAATAGTTACTCTAACGGATAAAGCGTGAACACAACGCGAAAATTCATTGTCAGAGTTATGATATTAATTAAACGACTAGTCAGTTCTTTATTCTGTGACTCTGGGAACAAATGTGATGTGTGACAGTATAAAAATCATATTTTGGATATTCTCGGGGGGGGGGGGGGGGGGGGGAAGAGGCAGTTGCCCCTGGTGCCTCCCGCTATCTACGGCCCTGGTAGAAACTATTGATAGACTAGTGAGTGATTCACTGAGATGGAGAAGCATGGAGTGAAGGCTTAGTATAGATTCAGCAGAGGACGACAGGGGTTACTTATAAGAGACAGCAACTGTACTGTAGAGAATTTGAGATTTTGTTTGACTGAATGACTGACATCTGCCAGTGGCCATTCATATATGTTATACAGTACTAGAAATACATGAATGCAACAACCCCTCACCTGCTTTTATATGCTTTTTTAAATACACCCCACCCACCTCACCTTCCAATTAAAATAAGCACTCCTGATATACAGCAAAAACAAATGATAATCCTCAGGATAATTAGTACAGAATTTATGATTAGGATGACTAAAAGAAAGAACATATCAAAGGAAAACTTACAGATTTCATATTAAACTCTGGTTGTAAAAATATATTGTTTTTAGCCATCATTTAGGAGGTTTCCAAAGGAATTACTTTTATGTTTTGCAAAGGCAAGATTAAAAGTTAACAGCTCAAAAACTGCATTTATAATAGGAGATAAAAACAACAGACAACCTAGCTTTCAGTCTGTATAATACAGGACAAAAGAAAATGGACAAAGCCTATGAGTATTTATGATAACTGATAAGTGCTTGCAATTAAGTCAATAAAAAACACCACGTCCGCAGTAGCAAAGGGAAAGCACGAAAACGTGAAGCTGTATACTGCTTAACGGCCGGCAAAAACTTGAAAACAACATATTAAAGGGACAAGGTATAAAACTTTATACGATAGTTGCTAGATTAAGTTTTATATACAGTAACTGACGAGTGTCTAAAAGGGTTCTATTTAAACGTCTTGCCCTTCTTGGCGTTTACAGAATATATTAATGAATAAATGCTGATTACAATCAGCAAAATAAATAAATACAAATGTCCTACTGTCATCTTTAAAATGATATTAAGACCACTGAGTGACCTGCGAGCACAAACACTACAATTCAGATCGAGTTTTTGTTTAACCATACGGCGTTTGGCTTCTTCAGGTTTTCTGATTTCTCTTCAAGATATATTAAACCGGCTGTTTGTATCCTGCTTTTATTCGTTGTTCTGCTTCTTTCCGTTTAAAACGAAACCATTTGAAACCATTTTGTTTCGCAAAATATGGAAATTATATAAAGTTTGCTTCAAAGCTACTCACCGGTGCCCAAGTATTTTTACCGCGTGACACCCTACGACGTTTATATATATATATATATATATATATATATATATATATATATATATATATATACACACAAACTATTTCCAGATTTTGTCTCTCTTGCTTTTTCTACACGCGTGTAAAGTGGACTCCACGCATGTCGAGATTAGCACCCTCATCGGGCTCCGGGCCCTCGGCCCTACGCCCGGCTCGGGGATTATGTCGAACATTTTCAGTCACTTTCATCGGATTTGGTATGAGCTCAGATCTAACTCGTATATTTGAGATTGGGAGAAGGGGATTGATGTTGGTTGCATTTGGGGGTGTCTGGCGGCAAACCCCACCAATGAAAATGTCTGGCAACGGCAATTCATGATACCTGGGTCTATGCTGAACATTTCCCAATATGTTTCATCAGGTTAACTCACAAGCTAACATAGCCCAATTTTGAGGGTGGGGCATGTGGGACATTTGGGGGTGTCTGGCGGGCACACCCCACCACTGAAAATGTCTGGCAGTAGCAATTCATGCATGATATACTGAGTTGTGCCGAACGTTTTCCAATTGGTTTTACCAGATTAACTCACAAGCTCATCTAGCTTAATTTTGGAGTCTTCTTCTCATGCCCCCCATATATGACTACACACACCAGTTAATAATCCTTCAATATGTATAGGCAATCGCATAGGGCCGAGGAAATTTAAGATTTCATTTCGCGAGTGTTTTCAAAACTTTACAAAATTTCCCGAGTCGCGAAGCGACGAGCGTAATTTGTAAGATTTTGAAAACACGAGTGAAATTAAACCTTAATTTTACGAGAACTCATGCGATTAGGTGATAATAATATAGCGGGAAAAATTAGTCAAAAGCTATATTATATCCAGAAAATGTCGAAGTACATGTACCTTATCACGGGCGGTGCTCGGCAACATTCCAAATTTCCATCGCTCTAGCGCTGTGTCTGTAGCTTTCTTTTTGTAAACACAGGCAAAAGTTTTTAAATTTTCTAGTGTATTCATTCTCGCTAATAGTTTACATTCCTTCAATAGTTTACATTAGTTCAAAGTAAATAAAACAGCTCTTCAGATCGAAAAACCTTGCGCATTTGTTGAAAAAGGTCACTCCTCTGAGGTTCACTGTTGCTAAGTAACAAAGCAACCAATCACATGGAAGAACGGCTGATCAAGGAACCAATCAAGTGCAAGTAATTTTGCGCTGAATTACAAAAAAATGCCCTCTTCATTATCCAATCATATTCGATAAATTTTGCCCTCTATTATTAAATAGTGTAACCGAAACGTTGCCAATGTACCTGCGATGTAAATAGCAGCATATCCTCCGACATCCGCTAAAAATAGGTACGCAATGCCTACATGCGACTAACGCTGTAAAGCACAGAAAAAGATATAGAGACTTAAAGTGCCTATTAAAGTGCCTGTCTTATTTGAAGGAACGCCTAAAATGATATAGCAACATCTTTTCCAGTTTTTGATTTTCTTGCCTTGTTTTTGAGATATTTCAATTTGTTTAATATGCAAATTAAACATTTTGACGTCACACGTGCATAATGAGTTGTCGCAAAAAGTTATATATCTTTGATATTGTCAAATATAATCACTTGAAAATCTACATTTTTAGTGTTCTGGGCGAAACACACCCACACGCTTCCTTCGAATTAATTTGGTTTGATAATAACAAAGATATATAACTTTTTTCGAAAACCTATTATGCACATGATGTGACGTCACGATGTTTACTTTGCATATCAAACAAACTGAAATATCTCAAAAACGAAGCAAGGAAACGAAAAACTGGAAAAGACGTTGCTCTAACATTTTAAGCGTTCTTTCAAATAAAACAGACTTAATTTTCGTTTCATGGGTACTTTAAGAAGCATGCGCAATACATGAAAATGTGTGGAAAGCACAGACACACAAAGAAATTTATAGTTATTTTATTTTAAATCATCTTATACATGTATTGCTTATTTGAACACGGCACACACTATATACATTCATCTTTACTGGCTGCTTCCAAAACATAGCATTATAAATCTGTCCCCAAGTTTCACTTGAAGCGAACTTTTAAAATTCAGATTTTTGCATATGTAAATAAAATATCTGTGGCTAGTTGTATGAAGCCTGGATAGCCAATCTGGTGGATACGTCTTAGCTAGAGAACTACCCTAGTGGTGCTTTGAGCAACCCAATTTTACTTTTATCCAACACTATCAGATACATAAGTTGATATTCAGAGGATAAAATTTAAATTAGGTACTAGGTTGTTCAAAGCACGATTAGTGCTGTTCTTTAGCTAGGACTTATCCACCAAATACGCCGCTATCCAGGCTGTGTACAACTGGCCCGGATCATCGACATTTTGTTCCAAAACAACCTTTCACCTGTCATAAAAATGCTGTGGCGGCTGAGTGTAATGCCCATCACAAATATTTTGTGATTCTGCTAGTATTTTAAATAAGACGGGCTTTCATCAGATATTTCTTTCAAGGATTATTTAAGTCTTTCAATATACTCAAAGCAATATCTTTTCAACAATTTATCAACAATTGAGGACAATTAGACACCAGATCATAGAATATCTTAGTAGTTCACCAGAAATTCAATTTCCATTCACACGTTTGAAGTTTATCTCAGCACACATGATGCCTTGCACATCTCAAGCATTGCAAATCATCACCATTTTTACTTTTACACTCTTGGTAAGCTCCACTGGTATTTTTCACCTACTTGGCATCTCAATCAGCAGTAAATCGCATCACCATCCTCGTGAGTTCCACAAGCATCTTTGACTGTCAAAACTGACGAGTGCCAGTAGAACTTACCAGGATGGTGTAGGAATAGGATGGCACAATTCTTATTGAAAAAAAGGACACGTTTTCGCAAGAGTCAGACTTCTGGTGTATGTACTATTCTGAGGTCAGACTGCTGGAGCATTATTACAAGATATTGACCAACACCTAAACAAATAAACAAAGCAGCATGTTTTGTCAGCATAACTTTCTTATGTATAGTGTACTACTACTATACAGAGCACTTCTCAAACTCATTAATAAATTCATAAACCAAACACATAAATTCATTTGAGAACTGATTCATTACTGATTTGTTTGAAAGAAAAACTCGCAAGTCGTGTTTCATGTAATATCAAAACATCTAGCTCGAAGTCGGTTAAAAAATTTAGTTTTGCCATAGTTTTCTTTATACAGTATATAATATATATGAGACATGGGTCTCTGAACAGTTAATAGCACAACACTGTCAACACACAATTCAACCAAAATTCAACTTAAACTCATAAAGCGATTTTATCATTGTAAATAATTTCTATCCAAGACTTTGGTGCATATTGATATTTTCTTCGATAAATGAAGAAGAGCTTTGAAACAGGACATAGTTGAAGGCCAAACTTGACAACTTCTAGTGAACTTAAGCTTATTAAATTCTAGTAGCTAAATACGAGGTTGACTTTGAGGGAATTATTTCCAATCAGGTATTACAGTAAGATTATGTGGATATATAAGTTACAACATCACAGTTTCAAAACTACTACTTACCTTGTTTATAACTAATCAATGACTTTCAAAAACCAGCAAACGAGATTCAATTTAGTTTATTTGGCCAAGAAAAAAATAACTCGAATACTTCTCGATCTTCTCGACTATACAGCGATGGTGTTGCGATGGTGTCGAATATCTGGCGATGGCTGTCGAATATGACGTAGAATGAGGTCCAAGACAATCAAGCGCGCGAGCGAGCAATACGCCGACATAGTGGCTCCCGCTGATAGATCAGCGGTAGTCACAAAAATTCCACCTTCCCCAATTTTGAAGTGCCTATGCAACGAAATTTCACCTCAGTTTTTTATGATTGCATTTGAAAGAACACTTAAAATGAAAATAGAAGATCTTTCGTGGAATTTCGTTTCCTTGCTTCATTCTTGAGATATTCATGTTTGTTTGATATGAAAATGCATAATAATATAACAGAGTATAAATTTTAGGATGGTCCAAATATTTTACACACAGCTACACAAGTTTAGTGACCAGTCATGGCTACATGAATCATGCCAGTGCAAATTTTTATTAAGTACCTTAGGATAAGTACTGTCATAGAAAATCATAATTTTCTAAAAAGTATGACCTCCAAGTCTTCAATAAACATAAATTCACAGCAAAGTCGAATTTTGATATTAACGTAAAAGCTAGTTAGATCCAATCTATTTATGTGCGACAGACTCGGACCGCTTCCAAATTTGTGGCTACGGCCCTGGCTAGAAAGAGCCCCCGATGTAATCTATTCCACCTACCCCTATATGTCTAGTTACACCCCTGGTCTACGGAATCTCAATAGACGACTTTCACGATCATGCGCAGTAGCAACAAATATTCAAATTTTCGTCGGAGATAAAAACAACTGTTTTAGCTGGAACGAGCATATTGAAAATAGTAGAAGTGCAAAGTTTGAAACGAATTGCTTAACAAATGGAAAAGTTTCACAAGCGGAAAGTTGACCATTCCAACAGGGATTTATTAGTGATTTAATAGGGATTTGGGCTTGGCGGGCGGGAGTTGCACGCCAAGTGGAGAACAAAACTTCCGAAGAGCGTAGCTTTCGCACTATTTGTCCGATTTGTTTTAAACTTTGCACTTTTACTATTTTTGATATGATCTTTCCAGCTAAAACAGTTGTTTTTACCTCCGATGAAAATTTGAAGTAAAGTTGCTACTGCGCATGAGCCTGAAAGTCGTCTATTGACAGTGATATCTAATTTAAAACATGTCCATCAAGCAGACATATCCTCGTTTAGCGGCGCATGGTACGACCTTCAGACCGTTTAATTCTGTGTTCCATTCGGCACAGGTGTCGTTACCCTGTGGCTCACCGGACGACCACAGTGTTGGAGCTACATATGTTGTCTTGTACGCTGGTATCCAGGTCCATGTGTCCGCAACCTAAAAAGAATCATTTGAAAAATTGAAAACGTTTTCCGTGTTTTCTCTTAACATTTAGATTATAATGTCGAAGTTCCTAGGATGAAGGGTAATTGACCGGAGCCAATCATCTGTACTTGCCGCCAGTATAGTCGTGGCTGAACTACGAAGGATCGCAGATCGACGTGATCAAGTGGAAGATTCTTTCAAAAGCATCGCCGCAATTTTCTTGTTTTCGTAAACGGCCTTTGCACCCCACTCCTGGCTATATGTTGCATGTTGGGATCGAACTCGCAAGAATCGAGTTTTGGGTTGGTGGTTTCGGCTAAAAGGTATGGCTCAAAGGGACTCATCCAGTCTTTGCGCCGCTTTTCCCAAATATGTCGTCAAATATGTTTTCCCAAAAAGCTAGGGGGTATACCAGAATTCTGACTAGGACTGGACGTGTCCTTTTGAGGAATCCCTTTTAACCTCAACCTGGACTGGGCCGAGTTCTCGTGGCCCCTTGTCTGTGAAAAAAAACCCCTGAAAAAATGAGAAGAAAGCCGACAGCCGTTTTTCTCCCCCAAAACTCGCAGAAGAAGAAAAACAAATGTTTGTGAATGCTAGTTTGGAAAAGATGCCAGAATACTGTGACTATATAGTCCGCGACATGTTGTTGTGGAACTGAATCAAATTTAAAGTTGCAAGTAGAACATCGCCTGTGCATGGATGGCATGAAGACTGTTTTATACGGAAGGGATTGAGAAATTGCTGCGCTGCCAACTGCAGCTATCGTACGACATCAAACGACCCATGTCTGATTTTTGAAGTGTCGATTTTTCGGGAGGAGGAAAAGCAGAGAACCGAAAGAAGAACTTTTGAAGCACGAGAGAGATTAACAAACGGCCGTACGCTCACGAGTATCAACGCAGGGTTATTCTCTCTCGCCTGCTCGCATGTTAACTCAAGTAGCCAATTCCACGCCCATTTTTCTTCTATGTCGTTATTGCCAAAGGAGTGCAAAGTCGGAGTATACTAGCCCAAAATACTATGATAATGCTATTACTTTCATCTTTTTGCATTGTTTTATTCCCATGCTGCAGTACTTTTATCCGCCGGATATAAATATGTTTAATAGCTATTTTTAATCCGCTTTCAATAATACTGCATGAGTTAACACTTTGAATCCTGAAGACCAGTCCTTAAGATTTATTCTGACTAACGCCAGACGATTTTATTCAGTATAGGGAGACGTATAGGCATCAAAGTGTAAAGCACTCTGATTTTTATTTTTTAACAGAGCATGATGTTTTACCTTCTGTATGCCTACAAACATCGAGGTACACACAGGACATATTTTCTTCATAAAGAGCCCGACAAATGGCGTTGCAATTTTTGCCAAACTCCCATTCTTTGCAGCACATTTCTCTTTTGCTTCCATCCATGTCAATATTTCATCGATGTTGAACACGAAGCAAGAAACTCCAAATGCGTACCAATTTGCTTTACAGTAGTCTGGAGAAAAAATGAAAAAGATGTTAAAGTACTTGTGCGCTAACATACATGTTAAGAAAAACGACTTGATCATTGTTGAGATGGCTCAACTTATGTACTTCAAAGGTTATAAAATCATGGATCTTAGGATCCAAAGAAAAAATTAACCGACGCAAGAATTTGTTACATTTCAGAAACTATCAAATAGCTCAATTAAACTCTACATATAGCCCACCTTTCTTTGGGCTGAATAAAATCGTCCATCGTTAGTTAGAATAAAATTCAATTATTAAAAATAATGTAGTCCACAGGTCAATGGGGTATAAAGGGTTAAATAAAAGTATGGCTTTTCCTTAACTTTTGACATAATTTAAAAGGTACGTAAAGTAAAGCGACTTTAACTATTAAGGGTAATATAACCGGTGGCCTTTACCCCTTATATGACAAAAAAACTATAGTTCGTAGAACTCATTGCAGAAACTATGTTAACACGATATTTAAGGTGGCTCCCTACGGTGATTTAGGAACGTACTGGTAACCAACATGCATCGTCGGCACATGTATGCGTAAATAGCAATCTTGTCGAGTTGATATTCTCTAACGTCAGCAACCGTACGTCTTAGCGATACAAATGCTCAAATATCACACATTTTCTTCTGTAAGATTCTTTAAAGTTTTTTGCATAAAGAAATAGGAAAACCCGGCCAGACGACAATTTTTAGAAATTTTGACCAAAGAAAACTGGAGATATGCGTCTAAATATACGAAAACTTTGGAAATTTGAGAAATTCAAACGCCATTATTACCATGGTAACAGCAGATATTAGTGCCATTCATCACATACTTCATAAGTGTGGTTCTCCTTCTGCAGGTCATGAGTATGCAGGATAATTATGCACTAGTTATTTTATAGACAGCAACTGACCGTAGAGTGACGACTAAACGTATAACAAGCCATGAAAAACTAAAATATTAGGGAGCCACCTTAATCATGAGAATGTCGTTTACAACATAAATGTTAAAGAATAAATGTTAACTGTTTCAGCTTTTTTGAAGCGTGGCAAAGTTGTCAGCAAATCCTGAAACACTTTATTCATAAACAGTTATTTAGGACCTGTTTACATGGAGGTAGGGTGACCCTTCTAGAAGGGTTACCCTTTGAAGCGAGTCAAAAGATAGCTCTTGTTTACATGGAGTAGGGTGACCCTTGTAGCAGGGTTAACTCTTCTAGTAGGGTTATATTACTTCTGCGTGACCATTTTACAATATTTTCGGTTTACATGTTATTGTTGGCGTCATTTGCTCGATATCTTCAATAGACTTCACAAGGTGTACAAGAACAGGAAGGGCAGCCACAAAATCGTTAAGACATTTTGTTCGGTACGCGTTTTTTTTTTCTCATTGAAACATAACCCGGCTGCCAGGGTCACCCTAGCAAACGCGTTTACATGGCTTATGTAAACAAAAAGATAGCCCTGCCGCCAGGGTTACCCTAGCAAGCTGATAGGGTAACCATCCCCCCAGGGTCACCCTAGCACTCATGTAAACGAAACACGGAAAGACAATGAACTAGGGTACACGCGTAAAAACGCACAAGTTGTAACAAGTCTGCAGCAGACTTGTTACAAGATTGTTCCAACAAGCCGATATCAACTTGTGTTCGCACTGCTTGTTCCCAGTTGTTGTGACAAGCCGATAACAAGCTGTTGGCAGCCTTGTAACAAGCTTGTTGGAACAAGGTCGTAACAACGTTGTTGACAACAAGCTTGTAACAAGCTTGTTGAATCAAGCCGTAACAAGCCTGTGTGAACATCGCCTAACAAGTCTGTGTCAACAAGGTTGAAACAAGCTTGTTGAATTTGAGTCGTAACAAGCTGTTTCAACAATGTTGTCACAAACGCGTTTTATTATTTTCCCGCTTGCTTTTGTCCAGCGTGGCCGCAGATTTAATACAAAACTTTCACAACAAAGAATACAATGCAAAAATTTATTTAATGTATTTTAAGGGCCGCACAGACGACCAAGTTTTCCTTGGTTAGTTTTTCCTTGACAAGTTTTATTTGTTCGTGTGTACGACACAAATTGACAAGTTTTTCCTTGACAAGAAGCCTTGTTCAAAAGCTGGTCATGCCAGCTTTTGAACAAGGAAAATTGTTCGTGTGTATAGTCAAGGAAAACTTGGTCGTCTGTGCGGCGCTATAACAAAGATATTCACAAAAAAGAAAGCTAAAACATTTTGATCAAATAATATTACTTCAAAATACGTTTGAATTTAGCCTTGAGATAAGTAATTTTATACAGACTGCCATGCATGGGTTTGCCAGGGGCAGATATTGCTTAAATATAATAGTAAAAAACAACGAGCTATCCTATGCAAAATCCATTCATAAAGGAATATTCCTAAAGTTTATTTTCATGTTCTTCAGACAAACTGTCACCACCAATCTTCATTCTGTGTAGCATGTTTGTCATCTCCAGGTTTAATTTTAGTCAGAAAACATCTACAAACATATAAAGATTCGTTATGAAATCTTATAAACAGTACATTATGTAAATCATACAAACAAACACAAGTCAAATCGTTTAAAACATTCTTCAGACTATAAAAACGGTGACAGGGAGTTTAAAAAAATACCAATCGACGCATCGTCGTTGTGGGAAAGTGAACTTCACGCCAGATGATTTTACCCGTCGGGTTTCGGGCTGGCAATACATTAAAGAGTTTATAACATTATTGTCAGTGTTTTTATATTAAATTTAAAGCCACGACTTATAAATAACTCAACTTTCCACTTCTATAATACATTTTTATCATGCATGTTCATTTTAATAGCTAAACAACAAAACGAAACATACATGCATGGCGGCTTTAAAAATCATTGATATAAAATTTACGAACCAAAACATACAGAATTGCGTTTAAATTAATGCCTTTATATGTGCTATAGAGACACGTTTGCCGTTTGATAAAATTCTCAGCTGGATTTTATCTGCATGCCCACACAAGGTCAATCTTGAAAATGTTAAGTTGTTTACGTCAATAAATACAAAATGGTTTGTTTTTGAAGCGGTGCAATAAACTCGCAGTTCGTGTTTAATTATAGCCCTAATAATAAAACAATTTAACAGGCGAGATCTATAAAACCAACTCTGCTAAAAAGCATGCCAGGTTTGAAACAAGGAAATAACAAAACACCAACGAAAACTGTCTTTTTGAAAACTAACCTCTTTGATAACGTTGACAAGGATCTTGGTGTATAATATTCTGTCTTTCCGGTTTGCTGTCGATGAACGTCCACTGAGCAAAGTCTTGTTGTTCTCCCATTTCAATTGTGCTTGATATTTGCAACCACTGAAAAATTATCTCCAAACAGAAATCCAAACCGAGAATGAGTTTTTAGCGCTTCAAAAGACCGTGATTTCTCTGCCAAATTTTGACGACAACTTCGTGTAAACAACATCGCCAGCAAAAAGCCGTTAATGAGCTAATGTCTTGTTCAAATTTTCTCTTCATAATCCATCCACGCCATCCATGATTTAATCGACTGGTTCAAACCGGTTTTCACATGCTATTTTTAAGTTGTTGTGAAGGCTGAATCTTCCTTGTTGTGACAAGTCTGCCACAAGTTGTCACAGCGATCTTGTTCCAGACTTGTTAAAACAATCTGTAACGAGCTTGTTGGAACAGCTTGTGACAAGCTTGATGACTTCAACAGACTTGTTACAAGTTGTTCCAACAAGTCTGATATGGCTTGTTGACAACAAGCCTGATCCTGGCTGTTCCAACAACTTGTTACCGCTCTGCAGCTCAACAACTTGCTACAAGGTTGTTGTCAACAAGCTTGCTACAGCGTGATAAGCCAACAGCATTGTTACAACTTGTTCCCAGGCTTGTTACAAGCTTGTTCCGCCAACATCTTGTTGACAAGCTGTGAGATTTTTACGTGTGTAACCCTTTTGCTAGGATAACCCTTCTAGAAGGCTCACCCTACCTCCATGTAAACAGGGCCTTAATAAAACTTGTCCATGTGGTTCAACAGTACAGCGGCCATAATGGTAATTCAACTTAATTTCTGACGACTCGAGTACAATACTGGGTTATATACTCATAGATAATGGAAGGGGAACTGGATAGGAAAACTATGTTTGCACAACTTGCTATGGTAATTTTTAATATACGCTTAAAATCGGCTAACACACTTAACGAGTGGTCTCACATGGCTAAAATCAGACACTACTGAACGTAAAGCCCTGTTTACATGAAGCGGATTGACAGTCCAATCCGATCTGCGTGGAACATTGTTTTCGGTTTTGGAGCACTATTGTTTAATTTCAGCAATTGCTGATCGTGACCATGTGGGACCACTCGTTGGGTTGCATTAGCCGCTTATAAGTGTATAATTACCATAGCAAGTTGTGCAAACATCGTTTCCGGTTTCGTAAGTTTCCTCTCAACAGTAGGCACGCTCCAAAATTATGGCGTCCATTGCTTAATATTTTGGGCCTTTTTCCAATACGAATTTCATTGGCATCATTAAAAAAATATGTAGATTGGAATCAATATTGTGACTATTTATTCAGATAAATGGATGAAATGGGAGTAGTGATACCCCCCCATATGGCGGATTCATAATTAATTAGGTAAATTGAATTTTTAATGGGGCTCTGTCAATATCCTCCTCACGCTCCTTTGGGACCCTCTAACCCTAATCTCATTATGCATACGTCATTATTTCTCATGCTCCTTTGGGACATAGTAACCCTAACTTTCCCTCCTAAACCCTGGCTGTTACTTAACCCCCCACTCCAGACCCCAAAGGGATGCCGCCTCATTAAATATTCAATTTTTAATTATTCATTCTCATGCTCCTTTGCGACCCTCTAACCCTAATCTCGTTACGTCATTATGTCTCATGCTCCTATAGGACCTCCTAACCCTAACTTCCCCCCTAACCCTAGCTGTCACTCAACCCCCCGGTTTTCACTACGTCATACCGACTTATTATTTATTCATTCTCAGACTCCTTTGGGACGTAGTAACCCTAACTTTTCCCCCTAACCCTAGCTGTCACTCAACCCCCCGGTTTTCACTACGTCATACTGACTTATTATTTATTCATTCTCAGACTCCTTTAGGACCCTTTTAACCCTAACTTTTCCCCCCAACCCCAACTGTCACTCAATCCCCCGTTATTCACTACGTCATACCGACTTATTATTTATTCATTCTCAGACACCTTTGGGACGTAGTAACCCTAACTTTCCCCCTAACCCTAGATGTTACTTAACCCCCGTCATAACCGATAGCTCTCCGACTGATTTCCGAAGTTACGTAAAAGGTACTCGGCTTATATCCTTATAAGTAATAGTAATCACCTTTTCATTTAAACACTTTACCCTACTGACAGTCGACAGTTGTGGGACACGTAGACGTACAGAGCATGCGTACGATAAACTTTAACAAAATAGACGTTCTTTACAAGGAACTAAAGAGAAAGTGAGAGAGGCACTTTATATGTTTTATCTGAAACCTTGTCTCGATGAGTATAGAGAGTTTTGAGCAGCCGAAATGTCTGAATTGGCAGAGCTCGTATAGACTTAAATTAATAGCATATGATGAATATTATAGTAGAACCTAAATATTCAATCATCCTAGAATCATTGCTAGCTAAACCCTTCGTTTGTAAGTGAAGAAATCGTAAGAACTTGAGATTTTAGATGATTCGAAAAAGCCGTAGGAACAATTTTATGTGACGGTATATAAACGAAATATTATTTGGCGACAGGATGGCTCAGTGCACACGTAGGAGGTAGGAGCAGTGATATTTGCATATTTATCCTCAGTGCACGTGCAGGAGACAAAAGAAAAAACTCATTAGGGGTCATTAGGAGGATTAAGCGCTTGGGCAAGTTTGGACGACAAGAATAACAGGAGACACTGCGTTTAAAAAGATTTATTTCACTTTACAAATATGTCATTTATTTAAAACATTTTTCTAGGACTGTGATGCCGACTCCTTGTTATAGGATAAGGTCTGCTCCTAAAATCATATCTAGGTACTCTCACTTTATAAGCAATATGAGGTTCATTCCTGGGAACCATTGAGATGCGAGGGTCTTCATCTTGACTATTATTGACTGTTGTTTCATGTGAATCTTCATCAGAAGAATTTTGATATTTATCATTTTCTTGACGACCATAGTCATCTGAGTCGGCTTCCGAAACTTCTTCGTCCGAGTCGTTTTCTCCTGAATCACTTTCATCTCCAGTTATCCATTTTTGCAAAGGTTTCGGCTTTAGGTATTCAACAGTCGGAGGAGGAGATAGAAAATATGGTTTAGGTACGCTAAGTCCAGACGGAGGATTTAACAGGCTATGTTCAGGTTGTTCAGGTTTTTTCGGGGTCTCTGTCAAATTTTGTATAGCTTTTAGTAACTGTGTTTGAAGATTAGTTTGAACTTGATTCTGCTGGTTCTGCAGCTGTTGTTGGAATGTCAGAAAACGCTCGAGTTGATTAGAGTATAGGATGTTCTTTTCATCGGGTGTTAATTGTGGTGTTTGTACAATATCTTGCATTAGCTGTTCTGTATTGTACATAGCGTTGACGATCGGAGGTTGCTGATACGATTTCTTTTGAATATATCTGCTTATGTTCTGCTGCAGAACGGAGCTATTTTCTTCAGGTAAAACATTGGTCTTGAGGCGATGATCGTCATCCGTAGTCGGTTTCAGATCAAGCATTAAATAACCATGAGGGCGACTTGTGGCTTCCTCGTAGCTCTTCATAAACTCTTGAACATGTCCAGGATTCACTTGTCGTGCCAAAATGGAAATTTGCTGCTTATCCCTTGGAGACTTGAAGAGTACGATATAGTGTGCGTTGAGGCTGATGTTTCTGGTTTCTTTTCCTTGATGAAATATATTCTGAACAATATAGATCACGGAGAGATTCCTGTGATGACTGCCCCTTGTAAATAAACTAGCAATACGTTTATCTCCCCTGATTGATCCATAAGATCATCTAGGACAATGAGGTTTCGCCTCGAAACATCAAGAAAATCTTCCGAGTCGATGTTAGTAGGTATTCCTTCATTCAGTTCAATGCCCGGTATAGTTTTGATCATCTCAAGATACATGGGTTGCCACTGGCCATAACACCAAATGATACGTTCAGGAGGAGGATTAATCGTAGTTTTGGCGTTTTCCAGAAGAGTTTTTACCCATACGGTTTTACCACTCTGAGTACACCCTGCAACAATGCACGTAAATGGATGCTGCAGGACTGTGGATCCATTGACGAGAGGAAATACTTGTCGTATTTGTTTTGTCGATGATCTATGAACCATCTTCATGTGACGGAGGAGATTACTTGAATTAGCGAAAGATTTTCCACAAACTTCACAAACGTAGGACATGTTTCAGGTATGACGGTCAGATAAGTAATGAATAATTTTCTATTAGCCAACCTTGTTTATAGTGATTTAACACAAAAGTCCTAAGACTATATAGTCCTAAATCCTAAGACTATAGTCCTAAGTCCTAAGTCTATAGTCCTAAGTCCTAAGACTATAGTCCTAAATCCTAAGACTATAGTCCTAAGTCCTAAGACTATAGTCCTAAGTCCTAAGACTATAGTCCTAAATCCTAAGACTATAGTCCTAAGTCCTAAGACTATAATCCTAAATCCTAAGACTATAGTCCTAAATCCTAAGACTATAGTCCTAAGACTATAGTCCTAAATCCTAAGACTATAGTCCTAAGACTATAGTCCTAAGTCCTAAGACTATAGTCCTAAATCCTAAGACTATAGTCCTAAGTTCTAAGACTATAGTCCTAAATCCTAAGACTATAGTCCTAAGTTCTAAGACTATAGTCCTAAATCCTAAGACTATAGTCCTAAGTCCTAAGACTATAGTCCTAAATCCTAAGACTATAGTCCTAAGACTATAGTCCTAAATCCTAAGACTATAGTCCTAAGACTATAGTCCTAAATCCTAAGACTATAGTCCTAAGACTATAGTCCTAAGTCCTAAGACTATAATCCTAAATCCTAAGACTATAGTCCTAAATCCTAAGACTATAGTCCTAAGACTATAGTCCTAAATCCTAAGACTATAGTCCTAAGTCCTAAGACTATAGTCCTAAATCCTAAGACTATAGTCCTAAGTCCTAAGACTATAGTCCTAAGTCCTAAGACTATAGTCCTAAATCCTAAGACTATAGTCCTAAGTCCTAAGACTATAGTCCTAAGTCCTAAGACTATAGTCCTAAATCCTAAGACTATAGTCCTAAGTCCTAAGACTATAGGCCTAAGTTCTAAGACTATAGTCCTAAATCCTAAGACTATAGTCCTAAATCCTAAGTCCTAAGACTATAGTCATAAATCCTAGGACAATAGTCTTAGGATTTAGGACTATAGTCTTAGGACTATAGTCCTAAATCCTAAGACTATTGTCCTAGGATTTATGACTATAGTCTTAGGACTTAGGATTTAGGACTATAGTCTTAGGATTTAGGACTATAGTCTTAGAACTTAGGCCTATAGTCTTAGGACTTAGGACTATAGTCTTAGGATTTAGGACTATAGTCTTAGGACTTAGGACTATAGTCTTAGGACTTAGGACTATAGTCTTAGGATTTAGGACTATAGTCTTAGGACTTAGGACTATAGTCTTAGGACTTAGGACTATAGTCTTAGGATTTAGGACTATAGTCTTAGGACTTAGGACTATAGTCTTAGGATTTAGGACTATAGTCTTAGGACTATAGTCTTAGGATTTAGGACTATAGTCTTAGGATTTAGGATTATAGTCTTAGGACTTAGGACTATAGTCTTAGGACTATAGTCTTAGGATTTAGGACTATAGTCTTAGGACTATAGTCTTAGGATTTAGGACTATAGTCTTAGGACTATAGTCTTAGGATTTAGGATTATAGTCTTAGGACTATAGTCTTAGGATTTAGGACTATAGTCTTAGAACTTAGGACTATAGTCTTAGGATTTAGGACTATAGTCTTAGAACTTAGGACTATAGTCTTAGGATTTAGGACTATAGTCTTAGGACTTAGGACTATAGTCTTAGGACTATAGTCTTAGGATTTAGGACTATAGTCTTAGGACTATAGTCTTAGGATTTAGGACTATAGTCTTAGGATTTAGGATTATAGTCTTAGGACTTAGGACTATAGTCTTAGGATTTAGGACTATAGTCTTAGGACTTAGGACTATAGTCTTAGGACTTAGGACTATAGTCTTAGGATTTAGGACTATAGTCTTAGGACTTAGGACTATAGACTTAGGACTTAGGACTATAGTCTTAGGATTTAGGACTATATAGTCTTAGGACTTTTGTGTTAAATCACTATAAACAAGGTTGGCTAATAGAAAATTATTCATTACTTATCTGACCGTCATACCTGAAACATGTCCTACGTTTGTGAAGTTTGTGGAAAATCTTTCGCTAATTCAAGTAATCTCCTCCGTCACATGAAGATGGTTCATAGATCATCGACAAAACAAATACGACAAGTATTTCCTCTCGTCAATGGATCCACAGTCCTGCAGCATCCATTTACGTGCATTGTTGCAGGGTGTACTCAGAGTGGTAAAACCGTATGGGTAAAAACTCTTCTGGAAAACGCCAAAACTACGATTAATCCTCCTCCTGAACGTATCATTTGGTGTTATGGCCAGTGGCAACCCATGTATCTTGAGATGATCAAAACTATACCGGGCATTGAACTGAATGAAGGAATACCTACTAACATCGACTCGGAAGATTTTCTTGATGTTTCGAGGCGAAACCTCATTGTCCTAGATGATCTTATGGATCAATCAGGGGGAGATAAACGTATTGCTAGTTTATTTACAAGGGGCAGTCATCACAGGAATCTCTCCGTGATCTATATTGTTCAGAATATATTTCATCAAGGAAAGGAAACCAGAAACATCAGCCTCAACGCACACTATATCGTACTCTTCAAGTCTCCAAGGGATAAGCAGCAAATTTCCATTTTGGCACGACAAGTGAATCCTGGACATGTTCAAGAGTTTATGAAGAGCTACGAGGAAGCCACAAGTCGCCCTCATGGTTATTTAATGCTTGATCTGAAACCGACTACGGATGACGATCATCGCCTCAAGACCAATGTTTTACCTGAAGAAAATAGCTCCGTTCTGCAGCAGAACATAAGCAGATATATTCAAAAGAAATCGTATCAGCAACCTCCGATCGTCAACGCTATGTACAATACAGAACAGCTAATGCAAGATATTGTACAAACACCACAATTAACACCCGATGAAAAGAACATCCTATACTCTAATCAACTCGAGCGTTTTCTGACATTCCAACAACAGCTGCAGAACCAGCAGAATCAAGTTCAAACTAATCTTCAAACACAGTTACTAAAAGCTATACAAAATTTGACAGAGACCCCGAAAAAACCTGAACAACCTGAACATAGCCTGTTAAATCCTCCGTCTGGACTTAGCGTACCTAAACCATATTTTCTATCTCCTCCTCCGACTGTTGAATACCTAAAGCCGAAACCTTTGCAAAAATGGATAACTGGAGATGAAAGTGATTCAGGAGAAAACGACTCGGACGAAGAAGTTTCGGAAGCCGACTCAGATGACTATGGTCGTCAAGAAAATGATAAATATCAAAATTCTTCTGATGAAGATTCACATGAAACAACAGTCAATAATAGTCAAGATGAAGACCCTCGCATCTCAATGGTTCCCAGGAATGAACCTCATATTGCTTATAAAGTGAGAGTACCTAGATATGATTTTAGGAGCAGACCTTATCCTATAACAAGGAGTCGGCATCACAGTCCTAGAAAAATGTTTTAAATAAATGACATATTTGTAAAGTGAAATAAATCTTTTTAAACGCAGTGTCTCCTGTTATTCTTGTCGTCCAAACTTGCCCAAGCGCTTAATCCTCCTAATGACCCCTAATGAGTTTTTTCTTTTGTCTCCTGCACGTGCACTGAGGATAAATATGCAAATATCACTGCTCCTACCTCCTACGTGTGCACTGAGCCATCCTGTCGCCAAATAATATTTCGTTTATATACCGTCACATAAAATTGTTCCTACGGCTTTTTCGAATCATCTAAAATCTCAAGTTCTTACGATTTCTTCACTTACAAACGAAGGGTTTAGCTAGCAATGATTCTAGGATGATTGAATATTTAGGTTCTACTATAACATTCATCATATGCTATTAATTTAAGTCTATACGAGCTCTGCCAATTCAGACATTTCGGCTGCTCAAAACTCTCTATACTCATCGAGACAAGGTTTCAGATAAAACATATAAAGTGCCTCTCTCACTTTCTCTTTAGTTCCTTGTAAAGAACGTCTATTTTGTTAAAGTTTATCGTACGCATGCTCTGTACGTCTACGTGTCCCACAACTGTCGACTGTCAGTAGGGTAAAGTGTTTAAATGAAAAGGTGATTACTATTACTTATAAGGATATAAGCCGAGTACCTTTTACGTAACTTCGGAAATCAGTCGGAGAGCTATCGGTTATGACGGGGGTTAAGTAACATCTAGGGTTAGGGGGAAAGTTAGGGTTACTACGTCCCAAAGGAGTCTGAGAATGAATAAATAATAAGTCGGTATGACGTAGTGAATAACGGGGGATTGAGTGACAGTTGGGGTTGGGGGAAAAGTTAGAGTTAAAAGGGTCCTAAAGGAGTCTGAGAATGAATAAATAATAAGTCAGTATGACGTAGTGAAAACCGGGGGGTTGAGTGACAGCTAGGGTTAGGGGGAAAAGTTAGGGTTACTACGTCCCAAAGGAGTCTGAGAATGAATAAATAATAAGTCGGTATGACGTAGTGAAAACCGGGGGGTTGAGTGACAGCTAGGGTTAGGGGGGAAGTTAGGGTTAGGAGGTCCTATAGGAGCATGAGACATAATGACGTAACGAGATTAGGGTTAGAGGGTCGCAAAGGAGCATGAGAATGAATAATTAAAAATTGAATATTTAATGAGGCGGCATCCCTTTGGGGTCTGGAGTGGGGGGTTAAGTAACAGCCAGGGTTTAGGAGGGAAAGTTAGGGTTACTATGTCCCAAAGGAGCATGAGAAATAATGACGTATGCATAATGAGATTAGGGTTAGAGGGTCCCAAAGGAGCGTGAGGAGGATATTGACAGAGCCCCATTAAAAATTCAATTTACCTAATTAATTATGAATCCGCCATATGGGGGGGTATCACTACTAATGGGCCTTTATTTTAGTCGTGTCTCCGTTATCGATTATTTATAGTTTGATTCATTACTAAGGTTTTGTGATCTCAATGCATGATAGTGCTTATAACATAATTACCTAAACCTTTTTTAATGCACCATACTGATTCAGCAGTGTTGGTTAAATCAGGACAACAGTTAGAGCTAAAATATCCAGTATATTTACTGCCAACGTGGCAACCTCCTTCAAATTCAGGATATCCCAATCCGCCTTTACTTGTCCATCCCCTAAGTAGTAAAAACGTTCAAGTCTTTAGTTTAGTTTGTTCGTTTTTTATGTCGATGACATAATTTATTTCCCTGCTGGCAGATGTTTGCAAACATCCGGCACTTTGTTTGATGTAGCCGCCGTCCAAGATCTTGGATGTGTCAAACCAGTTTTGAAAACAGGTTTGATACAACACAAATTCTGATTGGCTACTGAGCGTGCTTACGCAATGACCAACGAATTGTTTACGTGTTGGCGCTAGAGTGTAAAAATTAGCGTAATAAGAATACTTTGGCACAGAATCGGTATACAAAGTTGTTTACAGTGCTTGAGAAGTTACAAGACAACTCACAGTGCTCGTGAAACATTCGTCTATCGCCTCGTGTTGTTCACGCATATCTCGTGTTTTTGTCTTTTTGAACTTCGTTGTTAAGGTAACTTCGCGCATGCGCAACAGGAAAGGCGTGGGATGTTTGCAGAGGTCTCTTTCTTGTTGAGAGGCAATCTCGTAGACTCTGGTAACAGTCATTTTAGAGCCCGTTCTGATTGGCTAATTCAATGCGCATGCTTGACTAGAAATCGTTGCCTGATCTTGCCCAGGTTTAGAAATGTCACTTCAGCCGAAGTTAGAATATGCTTCAATGAACAAAATACTCTCAACTTGGTAGTTATTTGATGCAGGGTTGTGATATTTTAGCCTGCAATGCCGATAGGCTTTCATGTTGACGACTTTTGAAAGGTTCCGAGGGGGAAAGCGGCGAGTACCAAATGGCATGGCACATTGCGCGCGGCATCTTCTCAGTTGTGGAACAAAACGGCTAGTAAGTTCAGAACTACTCATTAAAATATATTGTGTACGTATGTTATCACATGTTGAATAAGCTTTCATTTGATATATAGTTCAAGTTTTTCAGTTTTGTAAAACTTGTTAAATTGTCCAAAATGTGCGAACCGCTGTTCGAAATAATATTACAAATGAACAGGAAATTGACTTCTCACAAGTGCTAATACAGAATTTTAGACTTTTTTTAAATATTTAACGCGCAACATTGAGATATATACCAAAGAGAAGCTATTGAAAAATTCTATTTGGGGTAGAAATTTCAAGTTTTTAGCTAAACGGAAAATATTTTTAAAATGGGAAAACGTCTGTCATTTGATTATTAAATCAATAATGTTATTATTGTTGACTTCGGATGCCTCTTATAATGAAGCTTTTGAAACGTTTGCGGCTTTCTAGCCAAAGCAAACCAAAGCAAGAAAATTTGAAGGACTTCACATTGGAATTTATATCTTTTATTTTAACCCTAGCGATCTCCCAGGCAGTGACGAGTAGAATCGCCTAGCGTTGGCCAGAGAAATAAAAAGGAGCCTGTACCGGTTTTGCGGGATGGCGGGAAAGGCCAAAATTTCAAGTGGGATTCGGGATTTTAAGAAAAATATCAAGTGGGAAGCGGGATTTTGTATCATCGCGGGAAGTAGGATAAATAAAAAAATCATGGCGTGATGCGGGAAAGAAGCGCATGATTTAGCGGGATACGGGATTTGTGACCAAAATTTCTAGCGGTTTTTTTTTGGGTTTTTTTTTTTGTTTTTTTTTGTGCTGTCAAAGATTAACCATCATGCCCAACAAAATAAATAATCAAATATCAGAAAAAAATGGCGGGAACGGGAAATTAGGATTAAGCATGGTGGGATAATGGGATTTGAAGGGAAAATTGGTCGGGGTGGCGGGACTTTGGGGCCTGGTACAGGCCCCTCAATAAAATACCGTATTTATTCCAATAGACGCCCACTATCAAATAAACGCCCCTCTCCAATAGACGCCCCCTCTACCAATAAAAATATTTAATAAACGCCCCTATCCAATAAACGCCTCCTAATAAATGCTACTTCCAAATATACCTGTCAACACAAAACGTAAAACAAAAATACAATGCCAGCGCTTTATTTTTTAACAATAACTTTCAAGAAGAAGAAGTTTTTTATTGTTACATGCAAATTGCGCGAACATTTTTTGTTTCTAATTGCTTATTCGTATGTTAAGGACGCATATGATGAAATTTTTAGTTCTTATTATATATTGATGATGAGATTGTGTGAACATTTGTGTGACGTGTTTTTTTGCTTAATAATTGAAATATCAAATTTTGAAATAAACGCCTCTCTCTAATAAACGCCTCTCTCTAATAAACGCCCCCCTTTAGAGCTCAATTTTTCAATAAACGCCCAGGGCGTCTATTGGAATAAATACGGTACTATTAAAGCCTTAGCGTGCACAGTAGGTTTTAGTATTAAATCCTTTAACCCAAGCGATCTCTCAGTGAGGAATAGAATCGCCTGGCGTTATATAACCAGAGTAATTATAAAATACTAAAATACAGAGTAAGAGATTTTAGCGTTCAGAGGGTTTATAAAGATACCTTAGAAGTCAACAATATTACTGATTTATATAATATTTTAATATTAACACATTCACGCAATGAAGTAAATGACGGACGTTAACCTTTTTATTTTTAAAATATTTTCCGTTTAGCTAAAAACTTGAAATTTCTACCCCAAATAGCATTTTTCAATAGCTTCTCTTTGGTATATATCTCAATGTTGCGCGTTAAATATTTAAAAAAAATATCTAAAATTCTGTATTAACACTTGTGAGAAGTCAATTTCCTGTTTATTTGTAATATTATTTCGAACAGCGGTTCGCACATTTTGGACATTTTAACAAGTATTAATAGAAAACAGAAAAACTTGAGCTATACATCAAATGAAAGCTTATTCAACATGTGATAACATACGTACACAATATATTTTAATGATGAGTAGTTCTGAACTTACCAGACGTTTTGTTCCACAACTGACAAGATGGCGCGCGCAATGTGCCATGCCATTTGGTACTCGCCGCTTTTCAACCTTGGAACCTTTCAAAAGTCGTCAACATGAAAGCCTATCGGCATTGGATGCTAAAATATCACAACCTTGCATCAAATAACTACCAAGTTGAGAGTATTTTGTTCATTGTGGCATATTCTAACTTCGGCTGAAGTGACATTTATAAACCTGGGCAAGATCAGGCAACGACTTCTAGTCAAGCATGCGCATTGGATTAGCCAATCAGAACGGGCCCTGAAATGGCTGTTACCAGAGCCTCGTGTGAATATTGGAACGCGCGGGTCTGGGTGCGAGATTGGTTGAGAGACCTCTGCCAGCAGGGAAATGATTTATAAACTTACAAACTTTTGGAAATCAATGTCGTTACTGGCTTGTTTGTTTATTCGTTGGTTCGTTTACTTGTTTTTTTTTTTTGTTTTTATGTGTACAAGACAGCACAGTCCAGTCCGTCCGGTGCCGTACGCATATACAGAGCAGTAAAGTACAGCACAATACAGTATACAGGATATTTACAGCACAGCACAGCCCGGCGTAGTACAGAACTGTATAGGAAAGTCCAGTACGTACATTATATGTTTCATTGTGTTGCGGTAGGTTACATTACGTTACTGTTATATACTACATCGCAATGCATTGCATTAGTAAGTAAGTAAGTAAGTAAGTAAGTAAGTAAGTAAGTAAGTAAGTAAGTAAGTAAGTAAGTAAGTAAGTAAGTAAGTAAGTAAGTAAGTAAGTAAGTAAGTAAGTAAGTAAGTAAGTAAGTAAGTAAGTAAGTAAGTAAGTAAGTAAGTAAGTATTAGTAAGTAAGTAAGTAAGTAAGTAAGTAAGTAAGTAAGTAAGTAAGTAAGTAAGTAAGTAAGTAAGTAAGTAAGTAAGTAAGTAAGTAAGTAAGTAAGTAAGTAAGTAAGTAAGTAAGTAAGTCAGGACTGGGGGCTAATCATCCTTACTTGCAGCCAGGGGCTGAATTGCAAAGGACGCAGATCAACGTGGCCGTGTCGAGGCATATCAAGGCGCTCGAAGCAGTCGCCAACGACACAGTTCAGACCACGGATCACAGCTGAGATGTTAGGTGTTGATTTTATGGAGGGAGGAAAACCGGAGAACCCGGCGAAAAACCCTCGAAGCACAGGAGAGATCAACTACAACTCTACTCACACGAGTCCAAGCCGGACAACGGTCATTCCCAAGCGGTCACCCATCCAAGTACTAACCCCGTCTAACCGGGCTTAACTATTGGTGAGAGGCAGCGCGCTAACAGCACACGCCACCCGTGCTCCCCTACGCCACCCGTGCTCCCCATTAGATTACATGCATTGCATTATGTTACATGGCGTTATATACGTGGCGTTGCAATTACTTACACTGCCTTATCTAAAATTTTAAAGGCATCTACATTATCAACAGACCAGATACTGTAATTAAAATTTTGAAATTTACAAATTTTACACATTTAAGCAAGGTTTACCTTGAGCAACGTGAACGTCCGTCGTCAAAAGCAGACTGTCCAATCTCATTCGCAGTTGCTAGAGACGCACCAAACTCCTCGCAAACTGCCTTAGGTTGGTCGTGCCAATTGAATTTCCCGAGAACATGAAATAAACCGTTGCTGGCTATTCCAAATATTTTTTCCAAGTTGCTGCCAAACGTATCTGAGCAAAAAAGAGCTTGGGTAAGTTTTATTTTGCTGCTATACAGAATTATCCTATACATCGCAGGGAATAGCGCTTTTACACAATCTGATTGGTTCCTCTAGCTCGGGATATCGAAAAAGTAGTGGCGATTGCATGGACGGGGCTGGCCCGGTTAACAGGGATGAAAATGTCCATGTTATCTTTTTCCTCCCGGAAAACCTGGCAGGAAAACTGTTGAACTCGCGCTTAACTGAACAGTGGCCTAAAGGCCAGCGAAGAACTCTCTTTATATCCTTAGCTTTGTCTTTAGAACTTGTAATACGTATAGATCCTTTCATCACTGTCAACCGTTTATTTTTATCTTCATTTGCTTGAAGCAATTTAGCTGATTTGTCAACCTGGTGACTTTTCCAGTGACTAAGCGATGACATCGTAACGTTCTTGTGATTATTGTATATATATATATAGGACTCAGTAAGTTTGTAAATTATTGGTTTGATAATGAGCTTTGAAATAGAGTCAAAATATTACCTCTCATTTTGTCTTATCTTGTTTTTAACTTGAATATCAAGTCTCAAGATGACGATTTTCAATGTTTTGGTACACCAGTATGGCTGGCATTTCATTGTTTTGAAACACCAATATGGCCGATTGGCCACTATTTCATTGTTTTGGTACACCAGTATGGCCACCATTTCATTGTTTTGGTTTACCAGTATGTCCACCATTTCATTGTTTTGGTTCTATGGCTACCATTTCAATGTTTTGGGGCATGTACATCAGTATAGCCACTATTTCATTGTCTTTTTTTACACCAGTATGGCCACCATTTCATTGTACGCTTGTACAAATGTTAGCAAGGATCATCTATGGTTATGCCTGGGATAAACCATCAAAAAGAAGTCCAAAAGCTAACTAACTGGAGGCCTCTTAAATTATTCTATAATTTAAAATTATTAAATTTAGTTTTTAATTGTTATCATAATTTGTCACCTCTCCTGCTCCAGGATTTATTTAAAAAGAGAGAGAGAGTTTATAATTTTAGAAAAACAAATTGTTTAATACTTCCAAAATTTAAGATGGATTACTTGAAGAAATCTGTAGGGTATCAAGGAGCAATTTTATGGAACTCACTAGGAAATATGGCAAGATCCTCTGAAAGTTACATTATTTTAAAAAAACAATTTTATTACAGAATTTTTAGATAAGGGTGATGTTTAATTGTAATTAATTAACTATAATGTTCACGACCACTTCAGCTTTGCTGTACTTAATATCGTGATTAAATAAAAGCATATTATTATTATTATTATTATTTTGTTCTTGGCATGGTTGCCATTCCGCAAGTTCTTACTTTTACTCTGTCTAATGGCACATGATTTTATTTGTGAAGTGGAGACTTCCTGGTAATCTTGCCTGGTAAAGGGTTAATAGTTGCATAATGTTTACAGAAAATGATTGATAAATTTTTTGTGTGCACAGCATTCCCACCTTAATAATTATGTTGATCAAATTCAAATTTTTCTTGACAACTATATCCTAATAGCATTTGTTAGCACACAGGTTAGAGTCATGGTGTATTGGATTTTATAACATAGCTTTGATATAGCAACGTTTTTGATTGGCTGTCGTGCGTGCTCCATAACTCGATGGAGCACGGCAAAAAAGCGCGGGGAAAATTTTACAAACAAAACTGAGTTTTAAATTGACTTTTTATGGCCTTTTATATTATCAAAATACCAAGTCATTTAATTTTATTGAGTAATAAAGAACAACGACCCAGAAGACATAAACTTGGTCTGGGTAACCGAGTTTAAACTGTCCTTTTGGTTGGATTTTAGTGAACAAAAAAGACTTGGCTACGAAAGTAGAAAAACACAACAACCAAAACGATTCGCCGGCTTGTGAAAGGATTTAATGCTATGTTATAAAAGAAATGGCTCATGGTTTAGTGTGCTCCATCGAGTTATGGATGCACTTGGGAAATTTGGAGAGCACTCAAAAATCTAGAGTTGGTCTTGGCTACGCTCTCCCAATTTCCCGTGTGCATCCATTTAACAATTAGACAACGAGTCCGAGTTGTCTATGAGCGAATAATCAACAAAGGCGAAGCCTGAGTTGACTATTCGCGCATAGACAACGAGGACGAGTTGTCTAATTGTTTTAGTATACACCCTTGTACCTACTCTAAAAAATACAGTTTTTCTGGTGCAAACTGACGAAAATGTTGTGTTATTTAACCACTCGTTAGCGGCAAGTAAAAGCAGATTTAATTAATAAAATACGGTTTAATTGTATTTCGTTCCTTACCATTAAAAATATTCATGCCATATTTTGTGGCGTTTTTAGTTTTATCAGGGATAGAATTTTCTATCAAAACTCTCAAAAAATTCCTCCGAAACGTCTGCAAAACGAGAGTTTACTGCCATATTTTTTCAGGTTTGTTTTCATTTTTCTCAAACGTTGTCCATCACGAATAGACAACGGTTGAGTAGCCAATCAGAATGCAGGATTTGTAATAGACGATGGTTGGGTGTATACTAAAACTCGATGGAGCACGCTAAACCATGAGCCTTTTCTTAAATTTGCATAGCATAATCTTCCCATACCAGCCTGTACCACTGCCCAGTGCCCACTATTAAGTAGCCCGAGTTAACGCCTGGCAGGCATCTTGTTCTTCTTTGTTATTGTCAAGTAAAGTATCTTAGTGTTTTAATAGTAATAGAAGCGTTTTTAAACAACCAAATATACGAGGAGCGGAGTGTAATGTAAGTACAGTTGGCTTGAAGATTTTTACACGTATATTAGAAATAAGTCATAGCATGATTTTTTCGTGCAGTTTTGAAAAAAAGAACATGCCCTCGTAGTCTTTGGAAAACTTACTCGTACATGTTTCTTTTTCCAAATCGCACTCGAAACCATGCTATTTCCTAAACAAATAATTATAAAATAACGTTTTGAAACCGCAGGCGATGATTGGTTAAAAGTCGTGTTCTATAACTATAGAAAACATTGATATATTACGCACTCCAATACGCCATTGTTCTAATTAAAATTTGTACAGAAACACCATTAAACGCTATCTAATACGCCATCCAATACGCTATGTCCATGGACAGTAATGAGAATTTACGCATTAATTTGAATTAATTTTAACGTTTAATCTATTTTTGACTGGTTATTTTTATAAAGGAAATAGAAAACCTTTTTTTCCGTGTTTCTATAGAGTTATAGAAACACTTATGGAAGTTTGGAAAAACTCGAAATTGTGGCGAACACTAGTATTTCGCGTAAGTTGTCGTTCTTTCAAACTCGATCCCCTCGTGTTTAAACACACAAATAAATGTTTTTTATTAACGTTAAAATTAATCCAAATAAAAAAAAGCGTAGATTCTCATTACCCACCATTGATGGCGTATTGGATGGCGTATAATGGTGCATGTTTCTGTACAAATTTTAATTAGAATGATGTGGTATTGGATGGCGAAATTTATCCATGTTTTCCATGGAATTATAGCAGCACGGCTTTTAACCAATCACCGCTTGCGTTTTCAAAATGTTATTTTCAGTATAATCTAAGTTATATAAAAGAAATGGCTCATATTTTGGCGTGCATAGCACTAAAAAATCAGGAGTTGCTCTTGTTTGTGCTCTTGAGTCTCTTTTAAACCTTTTCTCGTTTTCTTCCAACATCTTCGCCTACATCTATATCTCGATGGAGCATGAAAATAGACAATTTTTTAAATATGTGAGAAAGTCGTTATATAAATATATACTGTACTACAGTATATGATTATACTTACTTGACCTTTCGCATTGTTCCCCTGAATACTGCAAGGGACAGCGGCACTGATAAGTTCGTTTCCAACGATTTACATGACAATGACCACCATTCTTACATTGCATACATCTTTTACAGTACGTCTGCATAATTAAAAAAAATGAGTGACTTTTAAAACTTTTTCCATTCGCATTGCTGTTGTGAAACAACGTTATCTTTTTTACTTTGTATAGGCAATAGTATGGTTTCGAGTGCAATTTGGAAAAAACATGCACGAGTGAGTTTTTCAAAGATTATCAAAATTGCACGAGTCCGAATATTACTTATTAATAATATACATGAAAACATTTATCATAAAGAGAATCTTTCTAATCAAAATGATTTGTTCAAATAACATACATGAAGAAAAAAAATTAACAGGAAGAGCTTTTTTTCTAGTAAAAAAGATTTTTTTGCACATTTAAAAACTGATTACAAAATTTGCACTGTATTTAATTTTTCTCCACTGAATTACACCAAAATTGCACTCTTCTCAGCCAATCAGAATTGAGAAATTTTTTCATGTACATTATTAGTATAGGTAATAGCATGGTTTCGAGTGCAATTTGGAAAAAACATGCACAAGTGAGTTTTTCAAAGACTATCAAAATTGCACGAGTCCGAAGGACGAGTGCTATTTGAGGTCTTTGAAAAACTCACGAGTGCGTGTTTTTTCAAAATTGCACTCGAAACCATGCTATTACTTACTAAAATTATACATGAAAATGTTAGACAAAATGTTCTTCCAGCTACGAAGTTACATACCACTCATTGCTCCACTTCTCGAAGCTTTAATGGTTGAAAACTGCTTCATTTTGTTCACTAAATACGTCAAACGTTTTACTCATAGCTTCTAACCTCTTCTAGTCTTCTTGTAGGTACTTTTATGACAATATTAAAGCAAAATTCACTCTGTATTTCATCGAAATGTTCTTCGATAACTTCATGTTTTGGTCGCCATATTGGATTTTCTCGTGAAGGAAAAACCATCCTTCAAAATCCGCATAGGCATTTCATTGGCTTTCCGGTAGATTCCAGTTGTTTATTAGCCAATCAGAATGCTTAATACTCATTGAAATTTGCATTGTATTTCATTTTTCTGCACTGTATTACACCTTTTCTGCACTGTATTACATTGAAATTGCACTCCTCTCGACCAATCAGGATGCAGTAATTTTGTCATGTATATTATTGGTCTAATAATACCTGACAATTTTACTAGCTTGTCAAGGGGAGACGCCTCGGCAAACCATGCATGAAGGGGTTAAACACATTGTTGATTAATCCTTTGATTCCTTTACATTGTTGTTGTGGAAAAACGTTTTTACTCTATCTAACACCAGACGATTAATATTTTATTGGTCAAGAGGAGACATCTCGGAAAGCTTTTGCATGATAGGGTTAGCTATATCCAGACTATAAGCATTTCTAATTCTGACGGCTTTCTGGGGCCGGGGTGACGAAGGTGCCAGCACTAGATATATCGATGATATCTTTACATATGACATATGTTTAAATTTTTTTAAAGATATTTTCTGCTGAGTTATTATTAACTACTTAATAACCGAGAGTCAGGTCTTTACGGTAAAATATTTAACCAAGGTCTTGCTGTATTGACCGAGCGATAGCGAGGTTAATACGCTCAAGATCGAGGCCGGTTTAATATTTTACCGTAAAGACCGAACGGTCGAGGTTATAGGTAGTTTATTATATGGCACTTTTTACTTCAAAATCAGTCTTGTATTTCTTGGTCTTCGCTTCCTTTAACTTCGTCAAAATACCGAACTAGCGTTGTCTTCTTCTGTTTCTTTCTCGTCTGGATACTAGAATTTACTTTTATAATGTTCACCGTCGTCTATTTCATCTATTTTCGCCGTTTTTCGGCAATAAAGGTTTCTTATTAGGATTTTTTGTTTGTTTGCAATCGTAGGGCATTAACAATTTTCATACTCGCCCCGTCAGCAACCAATCACAGTGCGTGATTTTACCTGAAGTAATCCGTGCCATATAATAAACAAAATATTAGAACTATGTTAAGGAACACAGCAGATGTAAGGCCCGATTACAAAACAGTGCAACGTTCCATGCAATTTTAAAGTTAACACCGTTGACTAATAATTGTTGTAAAATAAGTTGCACGAACCTACATTGCAAGGTGTAATATTTTGTGCAGTGGCTAACTGGCTAAGATCGTTGAAAAACAAGTTGCTGTTAACTTGTTACCTCCGTCTCGCCTATTCCGGGAAGATCTCGCTCTATTTTCACTTTGTGGAAAGGTTGTCGAAAATTGTCTCGCACGATTTTGACAATTACACAGCATGTTACACAATGCCGAGGGGTGTTTCACTCCCAAATATTTTCTCACATTCTAAATCTAATTTCTAAAAATTTTAGAAAATAAAAAGAAAACACTGTAGAAAGACCCAAAAATTCCTGGAAAATCCATGAAAATCTTCTAAAAATTCTCAATGTGAATTTAGAAAATTCCAAAAATCTCATACGGTATTTTAAAAATCACAAAAAACGTGCAAAGGTGAGGTAATACGGGCAACCTTTTTCTTCACCACCCACTCCTTAAACACTGTTACGTAACAATGATTTTAAAGTTGTCGTAAGTTCAACTCAGATCAGGGAAAAACTCCAGCTCCAGACGGTACTCGAACACACAAATTCCGAATGCCAGCCGGACGCTCTCACCATTGAGCCACTGTAACTCAGATGCTAGACCATGTATCAGGGCATTTAGCTAATAGGGGAGTACGGGTGGCGTGTGCTATTATTGCGGAAATCACCGAACTGTGGAATGAAGTGAAAAATTCGACACAAACGTCCAAAGAACGTTGACATCAGCTGCGGAAACGTTTTCAGCTGTGGTTTTGTAACATGTTGTCAATGACAGGGGGGAAAAACGGCTGATTGGTCAATTTGAAAACGTAACAGCGCTTGCGCAGAAAGTAAACTGCTGACCTAAACTTATGTTTGAGCCGTCAATTCGAAGTAAATAATGGCTGTCGAGAGAGATCGAAACTATGTTTTATGCGTTCATCAATGGTTTTGCAGTCCACCTATGCTTAAACAAATACGTCCACATCCTTGAAACGTGCATTTAAAGCCCAAAGCTGACGAAGAGTTTCTTCCATGAGGCTGACGACGACTGGTTACAGTCGATGAGCTTGACGAACTTCCTTAAATATATTTTCGCGCGACCTGGCTGAATGTAGACGATGTCGATTGAGCGAAATCCAAAGTTGTCTTGCTTGCCCGTCGTGCAAGAATCTGCTTCTCTTCGAGATTGTTAATTTTGTCTCTTAGTTGTTCCGTAAGCTGATTATCTTTTGCTGAAATATTGAAGTACTTGAAGCAGCCGCTGTGGTTCTTCGCCGGCGAACTCTATTTGTGCTCGGTAGGAGGTTGTAGTGGGAAAGGCAAATAAAAATTTCGCTTTTGTCGCCACATTCTCGAGCTTTACGTGAAGCAGATAAGTGTCTCAGCTTTCTACAAGTTGATCGAGGCTGAGCGCTTCGTAACGTACGTGTACCTAATTCAATACAACTTCTAGACATGTTTATTTGTCTTGTTCGTTCTTAAAAGAAGGGTAAACCGCATAAAAATACACTGGAAGTTGTTTTAAAAACTCTTCCAACCTTTGGCAAAAAGGTGGGAAAATATAGGAAGGCAAAGATACCTTGTTAAGTCGTTTATGACAGTGTTTAATATTTTTTTATTTGGTGACTGTGAACCGAACTACAGAACCATATAATTAATTAATTGTGATTAATGGTAGTTTTGCTGCTTATATCAATATATCGTCAGTTAAGTTACAGGATTAACATCTGTAGTCACTATACTTACCCTTGTGGATAGTTAGGTGCAGCCATGACTACAGGATACGCTGCGATTTGTTGTTACTTGGATTCAGTTCATCACACTACGTGCCGAATTCCATCCTTGACCTGACCACCAAAGTGAGATTTCACAGAAATTTCACCATTCAAGTAACGATTCCTAGATATTCCAACCTAACCTCCACTAAAGACGAGAGACTGGAGACACGCAGAGATCGGAGACAGCTTTGGACTGTACCCAGGCTATATATAGCAAAATGTCACTCTAACTGGGACTGCACCCAGGCTGTAGCAAATATAACTCACTGGGACTGCACCCAAGCTGTAGCTAGTGTAACTCACTGGGACTGCACTCAGGCTGTAGCTAGTGTAGCTAACTGGGACTGCACCCAAGCTGTAGCAAGTGTAACTCACTGGGACTGCATCAAGGCTGTAGCAAGTATCACTCACTGGGACTGCACCCAGGTTGATAAAACCGTAATTTAAACTTGCATGGTTTTTAAAAACATGCCAAAAGTTCCCCTGGTTGGAAACACAACAAAACAAAAACAACAAGATGGGAGTCAGGAAACTGTGTACAGTTTGAAATGCGTGTTTCAAAAAGGATAACAGACCGTTCAACGTATTTCACTCTATTTTTCATACGGTTAAAGCATATGTCGATTTGAAAAATACGTGGAAACAATGCCCGCTCAGCAAATAGTAAATCAAAAACGTTGTGATTCCAAGTTCAATGTTCAAGTTTGAGCTGTCTACTGACTGACCGAGATGCTTCATCTGGAAAACGACTTCTTTTATTCACTTGTTTCTGACACGCCCTCCTCCTGGGAATACTGCTACTTGACGTAATGAATATACTTTCCTACTATACTTCGTGCCGTAGGCAACTACGTATTAGCATTAACTATATTAAAATATGTTATACAGGCATTGTATTCAGCTGTTCAGTTTGGGTGCATGTATTGAGATAATAGATTCATAAATTATACATATAGACATAAGTTGTTCCACCTGCAGCTCATTGGGATCCGGCCGGTATGCATAAAAGTAAATACACGTGAAATTAAGCACGCTCGTATGCGGTTTAAAGAAAAAGATTATCTCCGGGAATATTCAAAGTTTTGTCAAACTGAGTGTCAACTAAGGAGTTGTGAAACACAGTCATAACCTTGATTGATGAAGTAGTCAGTTCTTACGAAGTCTAAGTGCTACCCCGTAAAGAATAGCAATGACTAGGATGAGTGCTAGAAAGAGGTAAATAAACATGGCTGTCTGTGCACGGTGGTCGGTTGCTAAGGCTTTTGCTCCCTGAAGCGCGGGCTTCGGTTTTCCAGCGGTTTCTGTGTGGGACAATTTTCGGAGCTGAAACAAAATGGCGGATTCGGCGACTCAGAAGTTCAGATAGGGCATATAGAGGTATATTTCGTGTTCAAGTTAAGTTTAACGTTGCGAGATATTTGGAGCCATTTTAGACCACAAGAAGGAAGGCAAACTAATGGCGTTTTACGGTCGCGCGCAGCGACGGGTCAGTGATAACCCCAAATTATCGCAATAGAAATGTTCTTATTAATAAACCCGTCCACTATTTCAATATGGAACGAGTATAAATACACAGCACAATTACATGTAGAACGTTTCATAATTATTATGAAGCGTTCTCTTCCTTCAACAGCAATAACTTTCACAGTTTCATTATGAAAACATCATAATTATTTCTGACTTAATTGTATTGACTTTGTAAACTATCAACGAAATTAAAAATACTAATAGTATTTAAGAATGGCACAGACCAACAACCACACACTGCAATACATAATTTTTATAACATTGAAACATGTATCAGTGCAAGCACACAAGTAAATATACATACTGATAACAACCTACAAGATAATTCAATACTTGCTTATTAATGCTTGCTTAATTGTGAGAACAACCAAACAGGGCTAGTGCGAAGCTTCACTCAAGTCAGGTCATTCAAACATAATCATTGTTAGTTAGCTGGCTTTACCAAATAAACCATAAGGATAAAGTTGACAACTGACTATTGCATGCACATGCACATGCACTGTATCTGTATGCCAAACAATTAATAATAAAGTTAGGTAATACATACATATACATACATATATATATATATATATATATATATATATATATATATATATATATATATATAAATAATTATATGCACACTGTCTTTTTAATTCTCTATTATTCTTCGTAAATATATTCAAAGAACTCTTTTGAAGAATTGGTCATTCACTATCTTCATGTGTGATAATAATCCATCAACATTATTTAGTTACTATATACTTTCTTTCCACTGGCCTTGAGCTATTGATAGAAGGACATCTGCAAAATATGAAATATAATGCATAGTTAACTATACACATTGTTTTACTACAATGTAAAATATACAAACAGTCAGGCTTTATATTCAGGATAATGTATAGTAAAAGATGAGTTTGGGCAACATGCCTTCCCTGACGAATAGTGGTTGAACAACAATTAACCGGTCAAGCCTTGGCTAATGAATAGTGGTTGAACAACAATTAACTGGTCAAGCCTTGGCTAATGAATAGTGGTTGAACAACAAATCAAGCTACAGTAGTCAAGTTTGGCTGATGAATAGTGGTTGATCAACAATTAACCGATCAAGCCTTGCCTGATAAACAGTGGTTGATCAACAATTAACTGGTCATGCCTTGCCTGATAAATAGTGGTTGAACAACAATTAACCGGTTATGCCTTGTCTGATAAATAGTGGTTGATCAACAATTAACCAGTGCCTGATAAATAGTGGTTGATCAACAATTAACTGGTCATGCCTTGCCTGATAAATAGTGGTTGAACAACAATTAACCAGTCAAGCCTTGTCTGATAAATAGTGGTTGATCAACAATTAACCGGTCAAGCCTTGCCTGATAAATAGTGGTTGATCAACAATTAACTGGTCAAGCCTTGCCTGATAAATAGTGGTTGATCAACAATTAACCAGTCAAGCCTTGCCTGATAAATAGTGGTTGAACAACAATTAACCAGTCAAGCCTTGCCTGATAAATAGTGGTTGAACAACACTGAATTAGCCGGTCAAGCCTTGGCTGATGAATAGTGGTTGAACAACAATGAACTAGTCAAGTCTTGACTGATGAATAGTGGTTGAACAATATACACTTAATGTCTGCTCCCGAGGGAAAGAGTTAGTTTTGTTTTCCCGAGAGTCTTGATATTTCCCGAGACGAAGTCGAGGGAAACATCGAGACTCGTGGGAAAACAAAACTAACTCTTTCCCGAGGGATCAGACATTAAGCGTTTTGTTATATAGCTTGAATTTCGCTGAATAATTTCGACGCTTATCAAGGGAAAGTACACAAAAGACAAACGCTATTAAGACTTACCAAAACATTTCACCTGACTCCGTAATTTCACTTCAACCAAACAAATATAAGTCTCAGAACAACAGAACAGCAATACACTTCTCCAGTTAATCTTCACACATGCTTTGAAGACCGATAAATATTCTTTTTTTCGTACCAAACAAACTTTTGTTTATAGGATGCCGTGAAGAGTTCAAAGTTCTAGCGGTCAACAATTGAAAACTTATTGACCGAGCGGGCAATAAGTTCTCAATTATTGCCTGCTCGGTAGACATTGAAATTTAGCTAAGGTCATGTGACCACAAACCAACCAATGACAGTCATCGTTGTATCCAGTGAAACTCTAGTTATACAACAATTACAATTAATCAGTCAAGTACATACTCACTTGCATTAAAAGTGACACTATGATATATTGAGTTCTAACTTTGAACACTTCAGGTCTCAAATACAAACTTAGATGAATAAAACTTACTTTCCAATTGCTACTTTCTCCTCTGTGACGCTAACCTGACACTCCAGTTCTTTTTGCTTTGCCAAGATGTCTTGCTCAGTGTCACGAACTGATCGCGGACATCCTTTATAAACAGCTGACCTTTGGGTATTTTTAAGCTGGAAAAATGTTGATTTTTTCCAGAAAGCGTTAACCTGCCCTTCCAAGTTACATTTTCCAACGTGAAACTTATCAGTTTTACTGCATTTTGAACAAAGTGTAGGCGAGCTGAAATTGAAAGCACCACAGGGGTCAAGCAAACGAAATGGCTTGACACAAATAAAAGGATGTTATGCAAATCAGTTTGAGATTTACAGCGCACTTTCTTACCTTTGTTTTGAACTGCTAGCCATCCACATATTCAAATCACAGATGAAACTTAAAATTCCCCTTGAGAATTTTGAATGTAGTTTAGCTTTTACTGGTAATTTTGGTCAAAATCCGCAAAAATCGTGAAAATTTGGGCTTTCTTCGCTGATTTCTTCAACGGGGTTTGTTAATCAGACATCTATCCTACCCAGGGAGCCCCTTAAAGTTATATTTGGTCTTCTGTGTTCACGTGTAAACCAGCAAACCAGCTGACAGACGGGTCTACTTAGGTACGTATTTTTCAATGTTTGTGAATGTTACGATGTTTTTTAGTTTTTTAGAGCCAAAATAGGTCTCATGTACGTACATTTTTGCCACAACTTGAAAGGAACTAAGCACTAGTCATCTGTCATATGAGCTGAGCGGGAGCAAATTGCATAGCAACCGAGTAACCGACCACCGTGCTAGTATGATTCTAAGATCTTTCGCGAACGGTACTGGTGAAATATCTTTACCAAGAAGCGATACATGGAAGTCCTCCATGTTATTGTATCGCGACGGAATAATGATGTATAAAATAGTTAACGGTTTGGCACCTACTTATATAAGTTCGAAGCTTGTAACTCGTTCACACATTCATAATCATTTAACAAGGCAGGTGAATGATTTAAATATTTTACGATGTAGAACATCCAAGGCTAAGCGATCCTTTTTTAATCATGCAGCTCAATTGTTGAACTCACTTGATGTTTCTGCTTGGAACCTCTCAACATTAGGAAGATTTAAGACTGAAGCAGGAAGAACAGAGTTAACTAATAGGAAACTTTAACATTCTTATTAAAGATGTTATTTTAGTTTAGTTTAAGTATGTAAGTTTTAAACGTGATAGTAATTTCAATTCTATTTGCATGTAAATATTCTTATTCAACTTTGCCATTGTATAAATTTGTTATAAAAAGCCCTTATGGGGGAATTACTAATAAATCATATTGTATTGTATTGTATTGTATTGTACGTTATTCTGTGCATAACGTTAGTTTCATTCTTTTTGAAATATTCATGACCAGTTTTTGAGGTTGAAACTCGCATTTTCTCAAGTTTTGAATAAACGATAGGGAACCATAAGTGGTATAACTATAAGTTTACCTCATCCAACGGTTGATCGTAGTAATGGCAACCTTCCTTCTTCTGGATTGCTTCTGGTGTTAAAAAACTGTTGAGAGTGTTCAACTCGCATTTTGTACCACAAACATTAAACGACAAACATTGGCAATTTAAATAACACAAGGAGAAACATTTTGCATGGTCGCTGACCGTTGTAACCTCAAGCTTTTTGTTGTCGACTAAATATTCATTTTCCCATCCGTCTCTCCGATCGAAAATTGTTTGCGAACACACCGAACGAAGCTCTGCCTTCCTGGACCAGATAAAATATAGTAGTAGAGCCAAAACAAAATGAATGTTATTCGCCATCATATTAATATAGAGCCTTAGTTACTTTTGTCCCCAGAAAACATCTGTCTGTGCAAGTGTTTGGGACAGGGTGCTAATCCCGACCGGCGTAAAGTTATGCGCGAGTTTACAAGGCGGGCCAAATCTCGCATCGAGTTTATTTTATGTGGCACTCTCCTTCGCAGAGGCTTTAAGAATTATCTGGTCGTTAGTCACTGGCGCACGGGCAATCGTAAACCGCGCGGAGAACGTCGGGAAGGTAGTGTGTACCCTGCTGACAGTTGGGACCTTAAGATACGACGACGCGAAGGGCGACGACGACCGCAGTAGGAGTAGGGGACTGGGGCGGGTCCCTGTCGCGGCGGGAAAATTTATAATGTTAAGATTTCAGTCTTTCTCGCGACGACGACATCATTGATTGATCTCAACCATGGCTTCTTTTCGAGATACAAGAAATGCGATTTTAGACAGCTACCTTGATGGTGTCATCGATGAGGATGAATTTATGCTGCTCACACAAGAAAATACATAAAAAAATCCCGATTTTCCATACAACGAATACGGAAAATTTGATTTGGCAGACTTAGAAAATTCTGAATGTCTTGCGGAGTATCCGTTTGCAAAAAATGATATTCCCATTCTTGCCGACGTTTTGTGCACATTCCAGAGAACTTTATTTGCAGCCAAGGTACGAAATTCAATGGTATAGAAGCCTTATGTATTACACTGAAGAGGTTTTCCTATCCTTCACGCTAATCTGACCTCATTTCTCGTTTTGGAAGGCCAGTCCCTATCCTAAGTATAATCAACAACACTGTAGTTGATTTTATTTATGATATGCATTGTCATCTGGTGAATCAGTGGAATAACACCATCCTTAATCCTGTTCAACTTCAATTACATGCTGAGGCTATACACAACAAAGGTGCTGCATTGGATAACTGCCTCGGATTTATAGATGGAACTGTGAGGCCAATATGTAGACCTGGCAGGTTGCAAAGGATTGTTTATAATGGGCACAAGAGAGTGCACAGTACTCTTAAATTTCAAACTGTAACTCTGCCAAATGGTATGATAGCAAATATGTATGGTCCTGTTGGTAAGTTGCATTTTCTATTATGTTCATGAATATATTATTAAATTTATTGTTTTCATCATATATTATTTATGTATTATCAATATAATATAATTATTATAATTATTTAAAATTAATATATATTATTTGAAATAGTTATTATAATTATATATAATTATATATATATATATATATATATATATATATATATATATATATATATATATATATATATATATATATATATATATATATATATATATATATATATATATATATATATATATATATATATATATATATATATATATGTAAGAAGTTCTTGTTATTTATATTCAACAGTACAGACATAATCGAAGGTTTTTAAGCTCATTCACCACGGATTCGGCGGGCAAGCTGGATGTGAATTCAACCACAGAACGAGTTACACATGACAAGACTAGTTTGAAACTGATGTTTACGCGGATTTTAAGTAGCTGCAATCAAGAAAAATTAGACGAAAGAAACGATGCCAAAAATCGATGATTAAGGTACTTACGATGAACTTGTTCGTTGGAGGCCATCCGAAAATGAACTTGTGGAGGCACTCATAACTTTCTTAAAAGTAATCTTTTATTCAAAGAAAGTAATAAGAATTAAAGAATAACGTTTGAGAATGACTTCACATAAATAAAAAGCGTTGTAATATAACATAAGAAGCCAAAATTCGAAGTAAAATCTCACCTTGCTACGACGACGTGAAAACACCTGAAAACACGTCGCAGGAAAGACCGCGACGACGTAAATAAATTTTGCACATGCGCAGTAGTGCTAATTTGCGATTATTTACTTCCAGCGTAAGTCGTCGTCGCAAAAAAACAAGAAATCTTAAGGTCCTTAGTGCCCCTTTTACCACGCACGCGGAGAAGGAGACGACAACGAGCTCCACTTTTCTAATAACTCCTTTGTAAATTAAACTCGTTACCAGTCAATAACGATACTCGTAACAATCAATAAGTATCGACCAAGGGGGAGATTTGGTAAGTCATCGACTTACCATGGCCAGTGGGAAGAGATACAAAAGTATCAATGCAAGATTTCCTATCGAAATCGAACGATTTTCCCGTCATCAAGCGGAACTTCCTGTTCGGAATCTTTAAATAGTCGTAACTTAGCAACGTGCGTTTCAAAGTTCACTCAACCGTGAGAATAACTATTCAACTGTCTGAACAGGAAATCCCGATTGATGACGGAAAATCGTTCGATTTCGATGGAAGAAATCTTGCAATTTATCGCAAATTGAACTTGTAGTGAAAGGATAATTATCCGTTTTCCTTTGTTCGGGAAAACTGTTAAAGTGTACACAAGTGTTTCGTATAATAATTAATACCGTGGGCGCGTAAAAATTTAGCAATATATTTCAATAATTGTGCACGCGCGTGAGATAATAACTGGTTTGACCAGTTTGAAACTAGATTGATGAAAGAAAGTTGAGCTCGTGGGCAGTCTCCTTCTCCGCGTGTGGGGTAAAAGGGGCACTCTGACAGCTGGGTAGATAGTGTGCGGTTCTCTGGTGAATGGCAAAAAAAATCCCCCAACGATTTGGGAAAATTCAGCACAACAAAAAAAACGGTAAAAGGAGATTAAAACAATTTAAAAATTTAAATTAGAAACGATCAAAAGGAGAAAACTCTTTCCTGTTCGAATCGGTTCTTAGTATTTTATTCTGGCTAACGCCAGAGGGGAACGAGTTTAACATTTTTAAATTTAAAATTATATAATTGACCAATGAAATGCTTACCAGGTGACAAGTACAAAACAGAAATGTGCGAAGAATGTGATGAAAGATGCATATATAAACCAAAAAAAAAGTAGTAACGATGATAAAAATAGAATATATATTAAAACAACGAAAGTGGTTTAGAGGAAATATTTTCATTTAGAGAAGGTCGAGATTTTGAAATGAGTGAATTCTAGTGAAGAAGTTCAAGATTAGAGTTAGAACGAGAGGAAGATAATATGGTAAAGTCAGTTGTTGAGATGCTGTGTTTAGTTCGGTGGACCGACATGCGATAGAGTTCCTGAGAACGGCGAAACCCCCTTGTGTTCTGAGACTCATGCGTGAAGATGTCGGCAGGAGCGTAGCCAGGATTTTGAAAGGAGGGGAGCCGAAATCAGAATAAATTTTTAGGGGGGTCCAGGGCAATTTTGAAATCGAGAGACGCTGAAATGCCATTTTCTGGCTTTTGGAGGAAGATTTTACAGACCCTAAAGGTTAAAAAACGTCGTGTAAAATACTCAAAACATGCAAACGTCACATAGATACTCAAAATGCATACACTCAATAGACTGAATACATTGTTTACAGTTTATTTCCTGACAATTCATATTACATCAGTTTTGTAGTTACATGTCTGTCGTTTTATGTACTGTATAATAAACGAGCAGGAGTGTTTTATTAGATATAAAGACACGAGGCGAAGCCGAGTGTTTTTATATCTGATAAAACACGAACTGCGAGTTTATTATACGGCTTCAAGAACGAACCACTTGGTAAGTTGATTGGCGGAGTTAGTTTGAAAAATAACCTTGTCTAAGCCGAGAAAATCAAAGCTAAAGTTTATATAAATCAGGAGAAATCTTTATCACATATAAAGATACGATACGGTCATGATTTTCTTTTGTGTTTTCCTCATGAATTATTAATGAGTTTTTGAAATATATCTAAAGGGGGGCTCCCACAGCTCCCCCCCCTGGCTACGCCACTGGATATCGGTGAGTTTGGTCAATATACAACCCTTCGCACAGCCCGTATCATTGACACATGCACTGATAAAGAACACGCGATCTCATCAACATGGGGATTCGGTCCTTGAAAAAAAAAAACTCGACAGACGTCTACCAGACTTGAAAATATAACGTAAAGACATAGGCGTACGAGGGGGGGGGGGGGGGGGGGGGATGAATGGGACGAATGGAAATGTTGCATGTTGCTACGTCGGGCAATTTTCAAACTAAAAAGTATAGGGAAAAAATTAAAAAAGAAGGATGAAAATAAGGAAAAGTAGTCAAAACAAGTAGAGAAAAAGTATATTGAACAACAGGCACTTAGTGGGTTTTTTATATCAAAAGTCTAGCAATTTCCGTTTCAGTCTTGCAAAATGTTCTCTGCTCCCCCCTACAAATTTGTGCGGGGTTAACGTCTCGAGAAGCGGAGTAATATAATTATGTATTCTAGAATTTCAAATGAGTGTGATTCTATTGTATTCTAGTGTTTCTCATCATTCAGGTCATTGAGTTCTTTAGAATTTGCCTAAATCGTGCATGTATGTATATAAAACAACCTGTAAACAACCACAAGGACTGTGAAATCAAGCAAGTTCAAACGCTTTTGGAAGTACTATATGCTAGAGACAAATGAGGACTTTCATGTGCTCGCGAAGTAGAGCGAGTCGGGCACTTCGCATCGCCCGTAACGCTGTTGGTCAATTTGGCCAATTTCTAGCACCTGTTCCCAAAGATTACTATGGCTAAAGGCTAGTTTCCACTCAGGAAAATTTTCCGCAGGACCGGAATGGACAGGAAAGTTTTCTTTGTCTTGTGAGCTCTCGGTCTGAACTAATGACTTTAACACAAAGGAAACTTTCCTGTCCGTTCCTATCCTGCGGAAGATTTTCCTGAATGGAAACTAGCCTTAACACTATGGATCACTTTCAGTGCAAAAATAAGACGAGCTAGGGAAGTACTTTGTTTTTTTACTTATAAATGTTGCTTAGTCCATGCTGAAGTCGGATGGAGTCGGGCAAAGAAGCCGTTTAAGCAAAATTTGAATTACTATGTGCTCTCCTTATTATTTACTGTTGAGAATCTCCATTATTATATGGTCCTTATTACGCACGTGCGCCACCATCTTGTCCCAAATTTCTGGTAATGAAAGACATAAAAAAAAGAGAAACGTTTTCAGAGCGATCAATGCAATTAAGACAATTACCAGAAAGAATTTAAGAATTCATTTTGATTTATACCATGTGGTATGAACGAGTTTAACTTATAAGCCCATAATCCTTCTCGTTGTGTCGGTTCATTAGCATTCGTCTTATCAATTAGCCATTTCAGAAACTGCATGGACTGAGGACGAATTAGCAGCTCGCGTGGAATGATGGGACTGTTTTGCGGGACGCTTTATATTGAACTCGCTACTGATTTTGCCATTTGGCCCTGTTTAAATTTGTAATATTTTCAAGTTGATTGTGAATTTCACTCTTGTTCGTAATAATTCACCTCCAATATGAATTGTGCCGTCTTTAACATGCTACAATTTGTCCGTTTGCACTCGCAGCCTGTAATTTCTAACCGGTACGAATTTGGCCGGTTTGATTTCGAAACAGTTCAGATCGCTACAAATTTTGTCGAACATGTATTTGCTATATTTTCAACTCGCAATGAACTTCAACTCGTTATTTATGTTGTAATCTTTTCGGGTCGCTACAAATTTGAGACTCTGTTGCAGTTTGTCTTTGACTTTGCTATATAACTCGCTATGGAATTTGCTGTTTTTATTTGCAATTTTTCAATTCGGTGGGAACTGCGTCGCTTGGTTTTCCAAATATTTCAGTCTCTAGGTATTTTGTCACACTTGTAATATTTTTAGCCGGCTGACTGTGAATTTCGCCGTTTGTATCACCAATATTTCGATTTGAGTCTTGGTGTGGGAATCATAGCGAGTTAACACAGTTCAAATATAAATGTCAGACAAGATTCATGAAATATTTAAAGAGTGAAATTCATAACGAAATGGAATCATAGCAAATACAACGGCGAAATATGTAGACGTAGGGAGCAAAAAAAAACAAAGAATATACACGAAACTGTCTAGGAATACAGAAATTCATGGCGAGCTGAAAATATTACAGATACAAGTAGCAAAATATTGTAATAACTTATAGCCGGTAAGTGACATACTGCGAATCTAAGCACAAGTCCATATGGCAAATGGAGGGATACGATATAGCGAGTTCAAAAGATGACTAATACGTACAAACGGCGAAATTTGTAGAAAATCAAAATAGTAAAATATAATCACGTAGCGAATTTCGTATAGTCAATCGACAGGACATACGGACGGAGAAACATGTAGCGAGTTACATATACCAAAGTTAAACGAACTAAACGAGAAAATTCGTATACCAATTAAAACAATTAGGTTAAAATATTACGAATGCAGACCACAAATTCATACTGGACTTTAACTATTACGAATACGAATGAAATCCGCGAGCAAATTGACAATATAACAAACTTAATTAACGAGGCCACATGGCAAAATAAAAAGCGAGTTGAAAACAAAGCGTCCCCCAAAACAGCCCCAAAATTCCGTGGGAGATGCTACTTCGTACCCAGTCCCTGCAGTTTCCGAAGTGGCTAATTATACCAGGTCAGGGCTGGTCACGTGTCACGCAGACTTACTGGGGGTGGGCGGGCTGGTAGGATTTGTACTTTTGTAGGAACAAAGAAGACGGCAAAATAATCACACAGACAATGTTTGAAATGTTAATTTCTTTTGTTATATATAGAACCTTCCAACGTATTATTTGAAGATTGCTTCACGAAACCGTCTTGGTTTTAAAACCGTTTTCAAAGAACAATGTTTGTTGCGCCACATTTAATTTGAATCGATTGTTTGCGTTCTGTTGTAGTTGCAGAATTAACTATCAGACGAAATTACACCTAAATAACAATGAGAGTATTGGTAAATTACGAATACATTAGAAATTATATATAAGGTAGAAGAATGTGTCAAAGCAAAGTTTCAATCGAAATGTAATGACACCTTTGTCTTTGGTGTAGCTATATTTATGAAGTAAACAGCATACGAAAAGCTCGAGACTTCAAATCTCCGTAGTTATATGAGATTAATTGCTAAACTATTCAACATTTAATGATTTTTAATAACATATAAGCACTAATTTATTATTCTGTCTCCTTTACGTGCTTACGACGCACTGCGCAATATCTATCATCGCCAGAAATCATAACCAACACTGAAATATTACACTCGCACCAGGCCCCTGCGGCGAATGTTGCGAACTCACTCAATAATGAAATGTATAGGAAAAGTCCTTTTATTCCCAATTTTTATCATTTATACACAAAAAATAAAAAATGTGATCCCCCAGTACAGGAGTAAGGCATGTAAACTACATCTAGGAGTAACAGTCACTCTTGTATGTTTAGAATTGACCTTACTTTTCTCGATGAACATTTTCGTCGCCTTCGCCTTACAAATCCGGGGGGGGGGGGGGAAGCTGGCTCTGAGTACGAGATGGTATTTGCACTATAAATTTCTGTCGAGTTACCTCAATCAAGTGAACTTTTTAATTAAAGCAGAGCTCGGACGACAAAATGTGATCCCCAGGTCGTAAACATGAAGAATAGAGCTTTCAATTCCAAGTACTTAAACATTGCTAAGGAACAAATTGATCTTACTTTTTTTCTGTTGAAAAAGTGCTTTTTTCCGTTTTTCATCCCGGGTTTACATGAGAATGTTTCTCCCGGCCGGACGATTTTACCCTGGAATTCCCGGGACGTTCAACAAGCATCTCTAGTTCGTGTTGGATATGTTCGGTATTTCGCGTTTTTTAAGAAAACTAAGCTATTTGGTCGGATAAACTGTAAGTATGTTGTAGCCCGATGAATTATCTTTCTTCCAATATATTTGAAGCTACTACAGTGGTTTATTTCTCGAGAAAACATTCAGAGAAGACAGATTATGATACATACGAAAAAAAAAATTCATAATAGCGGCCGCTATTATGATTTGGACATGTTCGGTATTTCGCTTTTTTTAGGGAAACTATGCTATTTGGTCGGATGAACTGTACGTATGTTGTAGCAAGGTGAATTATCTTTTTGCCAATATATTTTATAACTTCTATAGTGGATTATTTCTTGAGAAAACGTTCGGTGTAGACGTATAGGCGCGAAATGTTGAACAAGAGATAATCAAATAAAATGTTATCCTTTGGATGTTATCGCTGACTACTCACGGCGGGCGCGACGGTTATGATTTCTGGCGATGTCTTAAAACAATAAGTCAGTGTATAAAACAACAACGCAATAAAAACAACGTTCAACAATAGGTTCATTAGTGAGTGACCGCATCACCGCATTCATATTTAGTGATATAATGTTGTTAAAAGATCGATGTTTTCTTGATCAGCGCTGCATGACGGCATCACTTCCCCCAAACATTAATCAATTTTCAGCTCTGATCATGATTCACATGCGGTATTATTATATTAAAAGATGAATATTAAATTGCGTTGGCATTGCTGCCGTTGCATTCACATAACTGTTGCGTTACAAATTTAAACAACTTTTGAAACAATAACAAGACGTTATTGGAACAAAAGACGGACCAGCACAAATTTATAGGGGGGAGCAGAGAACATTTTGCCCGACTGAAACGGAAATTGCTCGACTTTTGACGTAAAAAAGTCATTAAGTGCCTGTTGTTCAATATACGTTTTCTCCTGCAATACACAGATATTAAATTCTTTTGACTACTTTTCCTTATTTTCATCTCTATTAACTAGGCGTTAACTCGGACTACTTTAATTAGTGGCCGCATCGTTCGTTAATAAAGCTTGAAAAGATTATAGTTCACCACAAGTATCATCGGTTTATAGTGAGTTCTGTTTCTTTCCTGCTTTCTAAGACTAAAACAGTGGCAATTTTTCCTGTTTTAGGAGTGAAACAGCCTAACTGTTTTACTCAAAGATGTAAGCAGATCGAAGCAAACTAAGGTCGCAGTGCATTCTGGTGGTGAAAAAGTACACAAACGCGATGAGAAAATTAACAAAACAGACACCAAGGCGAAATCTAGAAAATATAAATGTACAGAACAACAATGTATTATCAATTTTATATATTTATCTATTAAGAATTGAAATGAATGTTGTTGTTGCCCTACTTTTGGGTTGTGACCATAGTTTGTGGAACATCAGTGTAAACAATGCTCAATGAAAGGACAGCATGATTGTTCTATAGTATTGATATACATGCATGCATGATAACAATTTGACTCCACCAACATCCTGTGTACATGTAGACATATGCGACAATAAATTTAACCTCCAGGTTTTTAGATTTATCTTCCAGAAATATATTAAAGCATCAGATTTTACCATCACTGATCATGTTTATAAAAAAATAGCTAAAAAAGTACTGTATAAGAGAAAATAGAGCCACGGTTCAAGATTTTCAGGAGTATCATCCAAAGTTGATGATGGCAGATAAAAAAGGATTGCCCACTAATTCTAAATGTTGCCCCGGGTGCGAGTTTGTGACAGCTTCTGCCAGGGGTTTGAAACTGAAATTTTAGTCAATATCAGGTGGAGAGAACTAAAGAGAACTTGTGTTTTACACCTATACCAGCTGCACATACAGATAAGGAATGATCACATTCTCAAATACTGCATACAGTAAATACTGTATGTAGCATCACTGTTATGCTCCATTATGATTAGCATAAAGACAGGTAGAATGAATTAGTACATGACAGTAAACACAGGAGGCAGCCGACATTATAGCATTAAAACTTGTACCAGTAGTCATAGAACTGGATATACTGGAAGCCATGGTCTTAAAATCAGGCGCCTGGGGCTCTTTCTCAATATATGTACAACCAAAATGGTTATGGGTTAGGGTTTGCATTGTGCCGTGCCTTGTGTCCTGGCCCCTGAACTGGTTTTGGCAAGTTTTTCTAGAACACAAAAAGTGGAACTATACTTTTGCCTCACTATTATGCTCAAAATCATGTTGACATAATGTGGACAACCCTAGGGCCCATGGCTCGAAATCTTGAGTGATTAGTATACTGATTACATGAACAAATCAAAGCTATACAGTATACTATAGTAAATCACAATGTCAATTTTTAAGAGATTTGTTTTATTTGAGGCTACATGTATTCATGTCTATGTGACTATGGTTATTCAGTGAGCTTAAGTTAATTGAGTTCAACAACCGATTTGAATACCGACGGATCGATTATATAAACACGCAGGACAAACTGCTAAAACAAAATGGTTTAAGTATAGGTTAAAAACCGAGAACCGAGGCTTTAAGCCAGATATAACCCGAGGGGCCGCAGGCCCCGAAGGATTAATCTAGCTTAAAGCCGAGGTTCGAGGTTTTTAACCTACTTAAAACACAATTGAAGAAGGTTTTCTAAAAAAATAGGCTTTACCGAGTGTCGAAGGACATTGTTATGTCGAATGTTAACGATATTTTATGAAATAATAAGACTCCAAAGCAGTTTATTAAACAAACTTGAGAAGTACGTAATGGTTCATTGAACACATACACAGACTTCTACAAGCTTGTTTGAATAATTAGTCAGATGAATAATTAGTACCACATATCATTATAGCATTGGGCATGCGTATTGATGCAGTATTAAGCCCACATTTTATGCTCAACGTTCAGTGGAATAAAGTGCTGACTCAACCAGCAGATTTTGTTGATTTTGATTGGTTTGCTTTCCTCTCGTAAATTACGTGAGCGAAAAGCAAACCCTTGCTCTCCTTCTCGTATGTAGGCGCTACCGGCGTTACCATACGAGATAGTTGTAGCAGGCACCCTATGAATTGGGCAATTATCAATTCATAGGGATTATATATATAACCCCCGGGATTATATATATAGTCCCGACCGCAGATGTAAATCAGCTAATCAGCCCATAAACCCCATTTTCCCCCGAGACAATTCAAAAGCCGCCGCCTGCTTTCAAAATCTTCTATTGTTCTTGACAGGTTTATTAGCCATATATAAACCTGCAAAGAACAAAGAAAACCGACTTGATCGTGTTTTAAATACGGTATAAAAATACGGTCAAAAGTGCCGGTGGAACTTACCAGGATGACGTAGGATGGCGTAATGCTCATTGAGAAAAAAGGGACAAGTTTTCACGCGAGTCGGACTGCTGGTTGTTCTTTATTCTGGGGCACCGACAACGGAACAGATCATAAAAAAATTGAATCTATTTGTTCTAGAAAACTATAGAGCGTTTTCATCTTACGTCACGGCGGCCATATTGGTGTACCAAAACAATGAAATGCGGCCATATTGGTGTACCAAAACAATGAAATGCGGCCATATTGGTGTACGGTATGGGAATTAGCTCTTTCTTATTCAAATATTTCGTATTGTTTCACCACCCCAATGGGCCACCGATCATGTGAGTGAAAACGCTCTACAGGGTGTATAAAAAAAAAGGCTACCCTTAGAAAATATAATTAACATTCTTTTCAAATAACCTATTGTATATTGACAGCCCTGTGGTCAGTTGAACCATTTTTAATCGAACTGATATGAATATAATTAACATTTTTATTTCAGTTATGCTCCTTCATACGTTTAGAAGTTATCGTAATTTCCCAGGTGTATACGACCATTTGTTTTTTACGCATCCGTGACTTCAGAGGTGTCCAGGGCTGTCAATATACAATAGGTTATTTGAAAAGAATGTTAATTATATTTTCTAAGGGTAGCCTTTTTTTTGATACACCCTGTATAGTCAATATGGTTTGGAAAGTCGGCAAACTTCAAAGTGCCTATAATGAGCTGTGATTTTATGTTGAACCGCATCAGTGACCGTACACAAAAATGCATAAAAGCGAACAAAAAGATCTGTTTCCTTAAATCTCACGTAATCACTGGCGTATTTATTTGATTGCGCCATCATTCATCAGTTGAGTCTCGGTCATTTTGTTGGTTTCTCCTCGGGTTTTTTTTTTACATCGTAAAAAGGTTAGTTATTTTATAAAACAGATAGAAAATGGCTTTTGTGACCCTGTACTGTGATAGAAACACGAATGACGGAATTAATAGACATTTATTCCGGTTCAAAATGACATCATTCGTGTTTCTATCACAGTACAGAGACACGCGAGCAATTTTTGTTAAAATAGAAACACCACAGGAAGTTTGGGAGAACGAGAAATTACAGGGGGAACACGAGCCTGTAGTGTTTCTACACTATTTTTTTTCTTCTTCCAAACTCCACAAGTGTTTCTATAACTGTATAGGAATACGGAAAAATCGGCTTTCTATTTCCTTTGTAAAATAAGTAAATCATCTTTATTTATGAATGAAAATAAATAAATAAATAAATAAATAAATAAATTAATAAATAAATAAATAAATAAATAAATAAATAAATAAATAAATAAATAAATAAATAAATAAATAAATAAATAAATAAATAAATAAATAAATAATTAAAAAAATAAATAAGTAAATAAATAAATAAATAAATAAATAAATAAATAAATAAATAAATAAAGAAGTAAATAAAAAAATAAATAATTAAAAACACTTGACGGTTGTTTATTAAACAACTTTATTACGAAGTGAATGTTTTGAGTCGTGGAACTCGTATAATATACACTGAATTTTAAACAGTCACTAAAACCTCAAAAGAAAGAAATTGCATTAATTATAATGTAGAACGTCTTTGGTATTTGTCTCGCAATAATTTGCGCTTTCCAGCAAATAAAAAAGACATTTTTTAGACTGTTCTAGTCTCATTTAAAGCCTAAAATTATTACCTCTGGCACGAAGTTATGTTTTCACTTTTGTTTGTCTGTTTGCCTGTCGCCAGGATATCTCGAAAAATACTACACAGGTTTTCATGAAAGATTGTGGAAAGATTGACCAACAAACCAAGGACCGATTCATTAAATTTTGGTTTAATTTGGTTGAAAATTTGATGAAAATTTCATATACGTTTCTCTGTGTAGAAGATATAATTGAAAAAATGCTTGATTTCGCTCATTATTGCGCCTTTTATAACCAATATACACGCAATCCAGTATATTGGAACTTAAACTAGAGTCCCAATAACCCACGGGAGGAAGTATGCAGTCACAGAGCGCCCTATTGTTTTATATATAACTTAAACAACTCTTTCTTTATAACGGCATTTTAGGCATTCGTTATCTCTTGTCTTGCAGTTAAATAAATTATAAAAAAATCCTCTTTTTCGGCGACAAAATGTAAAATCCACTGTTAGAATGGTTAGTAATATCAGCGACAGAAGAAGTGCAGCTAGAAATATTCTTGTTGAACCAATGTAAACAGCAAGTGGGTATTCTGGAACTGGGTAAAAATAAAGGAATAAAAATATTTACTAATGCATGAAAGGTTTTAACAGGCTCGAATACTCAGAAAATGCCCCAGACAGGGATTAAACTTTCAATTTTTGACCCTTTGACTAGCAGGGGTAGCAGGGGTATTACTTGAAGAGTAAAATCGTCTGGCGTTTGTCAGAGTAAAATACTAAAGATGCGTCTATATGCATGCACGCTTGCGAGTCAAGGGGTTAATGACCAGCATAGTTAGTGGAGGGGGATGGTTTCGAAACTTGGCAAAAGTCATCGTTCCATGCTTTTGTTCAATTTGTCTAAGTTCACGATCAGTGAACGTATTGCATTTTCTGTATAATGAAACAGTCATCCAATAGCAACGTTCGGGTTTAATTAGTGTAGTCCTTCGTCGTCACATGTTGTAAGTCATTTATTCGTTGTGTAGTACTTCGTCGTCACGTATCCATAGAATTTCCTTTCTTCAACCAATTGCCTTCCTCCAACATGAACTATTGTGTTCATCAACATGACCATGCATTGCATAATACTGAAAGACAATGTAGCTTCCAAACCATCCCCCTCCACTCACTATGTGACCAGTTAGACGATTTAACCATTGAGCTAGTGAAGCTCAAGTATATATCTTATAGCTCATAGTATATATATGCTTCCAACGCGGTAGCGTTTTCATATGGGATGTAGTCGAAGTGATATATGGTACGTAAATGTGTATAGTGAAAAAGTAAAGTGCTCTACCAACTGAGCTACATGTCAAGTTGGCAGCTGAGGGTTGAAGGATAGTACTTACGCTATTGATACTTCAAAACCGACCAGTTTCTTCAATATCTAGACAACAGTCTTCATACGTGACGATTTTGAATGATTATTTTGGGACAGTGAGCTCGGGTGAAGAATAATATTAAGGTATTAAATATTCAGTTGTCCTTCAGCAGCGTGTATATGTGAAGAAAATCAGTCAGAAATCCATATATTCATATATTGTGTATCGCACACATTACCGTAGCTCATCGGGGGATATCTAATCCACCTAAACGAAGAGTTAGGTATCTTTCTCCAGGACGAAGTCGGCTTGACCCGAGCCATCGTAAGTTATTAAATATTCAGTTGTCCTTCAGCAGCGTGTATATGTGAAGAATACTGATAATTTCAAATGAAGTCGCATCACTGCTGTATGAATATATGGATTTCTGACTGCCTCAGCCGGGAGTCCCAATAGCTCAGTGGTAGAGCACTGGTACGTGAACCAGAGACCTTGGGTTCGATTCCTGGTTGGGGCAGTCAGAAAACGTTTCTCTACAGCAGTGATTCGACTTCATTTGTAATTATTATTCTTAATATTAAAGTGCTTATGTCACAAAAAAATTTTTTCGACTTTTGAGTAGAGGACAAAAAGTTAGTTGATAGGTTCTTTAACATTTTTCAGTTTTCTCTTTTCATTCGCGAGATATGCCGCTCTAAACCTTGAAAAATTGGCTTTTAGCAAAAAATTGTCGCGCCCGAGAAAAAAACGGAAAAGGGTCTGGGGCGACAGCCGTGTGACGTAGCTTGAGGGACGGAGGTTCGAATTCACATGTGAAGGAGTACTAAAAAGCTATTGTTAAAATTAATAAGTCCCTTAAGCTACGTCACACCACGCTCCTCCCAGACTCTTGTTGATACGCGACATTTTCCCGAAAATTGCTGTTTAGAGCCGCATATCTCGCGAATGAAAAGAGAAAACCGAAAAATGTTAAAGAACCTATTAATTAACTTTTTGTCCTCTACTCAAAAGTTAAAAACAATTTTTTGTGACATAAGCACTTTAAGGTGTTCTCCGAATGACGAACCATGCATGCCTGGACAAGTGGAGAAAACCCTACTTGGCCCAGTTAGGATTCGAACCAGCGGCCTTTGGTTTACTAGTTCGAGTTCACTGTCCCACAATAGTCATCCAAACCCGTCATGTATGAAGACTGTTGTCTAGATTTTGAAGAAACTAGTCTATTTCGAAATATCAAATAACCTAAGTACTATCATTCGACCTTCAGCTCATAACTTGACCTGTAGCTCAGTTGGTAGTGCGTTGGACCAGTGGCGTAGCCAGGAATTGTAGGTTGCCGGGGCACAAAATATTTTTTTAATGTTTGGAAATTTTGTATGCGCACTCATACTAGTGTTTTTTTGCAAGCTTTTAAGTCTCTTCAGTCTGCATGATGGACTATCTATGTAACTTAACGTTTATTTCTGAAGCTTGTTTTGTATTCTGTACTTTGTTATATATTTATAGCTCACAATAATTATGTATTTCTAATTAATATTATTGGTTAGGTTTTGTAAGATTATTTTGACTTCACCTTGATACCATCCTGGACTAGGCCACTAGGAGAGTGTTTGCTAGGACATAAACATAAGTTGCTGGGACACGTGCCCCAGTGTGCCCTAGCGTGGCTACGCCACTGCGTCGGACTAGTAAACCGAAGGTCGCGGGTTCGAACGTCAGCCGTCCAAATAGACTTTATTTACTCGTCCAGTATGGTTCATCACTCATCACTCATAACACCTTATTACTTTTATTCTCCACCCGAGTTCACTGTCCCCCAATAATCATTCGAAACATCTACATTGTTTCTTACCTGTTAGACTTGATGTTGACGGTGAGACCAGGTTTGACGCTTGGCCCGCTGAATTTGTATTTGTATTATAATCACGGCATTTCGTATCATCCTTAAATCCTATCGTTTTATCCAGGTTACTATTGGATCGAATCGTAACGTTATTAATCTTCGTTGTTGCTTTACATCCAGGCAAACACTTCTTGATGTATACAAAGCTCGGGTTGAATCCTTCCTCTGTGAAAAGGCGGCGTGGTTGAGGTGTTTTGCAAGATGATTTGCATCCTCGTAGATTGACTGGATTCGTTCTGAAATGCTTTTCGTAGTATGTTTTGCTTACTAAAATATAACGTTTGTAAAGATGAACTAATCAATGGAGTTAAACATGATCCTTCTAGCAAAATGATTTTTCTTTTCCTTCTAATAAGCGATCCTCTCTTCAATAAGCGACCCCTTTCTCTCCAATAAGGACTCTTTTCTCTAATAATCACCCCTTTCTCTAATAAGCTCCCTTCCCTCTAATAAACCCCCTCCTCTCTAGTAAGCCCTTTTCTCTCTAATAAGCCCCTTCTCTCTAATAAGCCCCTTTTCACTAATAAGCCCCCTTCTCTCGAATAAATCCCCTCTTTTATAAACTTCCTCCTCTCTAATAAGCACCCCCATTTCTAATAAGCGACCGACCCCCTTTTGTAATAGCACCCTTTTCTCTAATAATCTCCCTTCTCTCTAATAAGCACTCCCTTCTCTAATATACGACCCTTCTCTCTATTAAGCACCCCTTCTCTAATAAGCACCCCTTTTACTAATAAGCACCACTTTCTCTAATAAGCACCCGTTTTACTAATAAGCACCCCTCCTCTCCAATACGTACCCCTGTCTCTAATAAGCACCCTCCTCTCTAATATTCACCCCCTTTCTCTAATGAGCACCCTTTCTCTAATAAGCACCCTTTCTCTAATACGCACCCGCCTCTGTAATAAGCAGTAATATCAAGCTCTCGGCAACGGCCTCCGTGGCTCAGTGGTCAGAGCATTGCACTAGAATCGCAAGGTCGTGGGTTCAATTCCTGCCGGAAGGCCTGTGTAGTTGCATTTTTCGCAACTGGTCCCGGTTTGGTCTTAAAATGTATATATTCTACACTCGAATTTTCTGTAATAAGCACCCTTTTGTCTAGTAAGCATACCATAGAAAGGGGTGCTAAACCTATCTCCTTATATGGAGGAATACATTCTATGATACTAATTAGTTTGACTTCTACTTACTTTCTACGCTGTAGGCACGACGGTTGGCTTGTAATGATTTACGCAGTCCAGTTAAATCACCACACTTGCATGATATGTGATTGTAAACAATATATTTATAGAACTTGGTTGCGTTATTGATATCTTGTACGACAATTTCTATAGACGTTGTATTTCTTGGAACAGGGTATCTTTTAAGAGGATTTTTTGCCTCGTCCCAGCAGTGTTTTGCAGTACAGCGAAAAACGTTAATGAAATAAGGTTCACGCGAATACGGAGTTGTAAAATCGTCATTATATATAGAAACAACTTCTTCATCTGGGACTATCAAATTATTACCTAAAAAGGTCGTTAGAAAAATTCTGATAAATTATGGTCACCATTACATAGTCTTGTGGAGGGAGAGAGTCTGCACGGATGCTATAGAATGTTAGTTATTAAGGGTAACGCAGTCTGCCAGTGTAAAATTATCCACTGGCTGCCAGAGGGCCAGGAAAAGTGTTCAATACCTCAAAGTGGAAACTAGAGAAATAACTTGATCCTTAGTGTCAGAGCGCCAGTTTGCCATATATATATATATATATATATATATATATATATATATATATATATATATATATATATATATATGATAACAGTTTATCATGCGATGTGTCTCGTACATTGAACGATGCAGGACTGTACATATATTTCTCAAACTCATTAATAATTCATGAGATAATCAATCAATCAGAAGCGCTGAATTGCATCACGTGAAGGGACTTGAAATACCAGGGAAGTACTGGACAGAGGACTTGAAATATTATTTCTCAAACTCATTAATAATTCATGAGATAATCAATCAATCAGAAGCGCTGAATTGCATCACGTGAAGGGACTTGAAATACCAGGGAAGTACTGGGCAGAGGACTTGAAATATTATTTCCAGTCCAAGGACTGGAAATAATATTTCAAGTCCTTGGACTTGAAATATTACTTCATACAATCGGTTATTCATCCATACGCTAATTACTAATGCACTAATTCATTTTGGGAATACACTAAGTGATTTTGAGAAGTCATGTAAAGGCCTCCAATTCGGACTAGACCGGGTTTTCAAGTACTCGGAATTCATTCCAGTCCTCGGCTTCGCCTCGGACTGAAACGAATTCCTCGTACTTGAAAACCCGGTCTAGTCCTCATTGTCGGCCTTTACATATTACTTATAAACATAATTTAATAAACATACCTTTCACACTTTGGCTATTCACACTAAGGGCCATTAAAATAAGTGAAGTTAAAGCGTAAACAGCTAGAAAATAACAAATATAGAAAAAGAACATAAATCTAAACATAATAAATATTGAATAACAATATAAACAAGCCACTTAAAATGTCAGACCTGAATTGCTCGGTATGCGGAATATGACTGATATAAAAGCCTAGCTCAAATTATTTAAGGCGGGCGCGCACGCGATGATTTTAGTTGGTCGATTTTTATCGGCCAACTAAATTGTGGGGTTTTGACTACGTGTGCGCTGTCATTACCGAGCAATTTTTATCGGCCAATTTTTGTCAGACCATATCAAACTGGTTTGATATTGTCCGAGTAAAATCGGTCAAAATATCGCATCATGACGTGTGTGGCGATTAACATTTTTCATCGTTCAATGATCACTCATTATTCTTGAGATCTTCCTGAAGTTATTTGATTTGATGATCGTAAAAATGGTGACTCCAGTTGCTAACCTTGCCACTTGGTTTGGAAAAACGAGCTAACCCCCCCCCCCCCCTCATATCTCTGAAGATGGGGCTTAAAATTGAATAAAAGTTCTGACTTAGCCCCTCCCCTTCCCAATATAAAACATCATTGCAAATTACCACAATAGTGAAAGAACAGTCTCAACATTTTGAGTAAAGGCTGTTTATCCGAGAATACATGAAAAAGGAAATTATTACATGTCTCTTTTTTTAAGACATTATCTCTTGTGAAAACCTTGTGAAAACCATTTATATTTTTCTCAAATTGAATTTGTCAGTTTCTGTTTCAATTGTCTATATCTTCGTTTGTCTGTATCTTGTTTTATTGCAATAATTATATGTTGTTTAAAATTACAGCTAGTAGATGCAGGTACACGTCATGCTTACATATTTTAATATGTTCCTGTGTACATGTACATGTATACGTAAATGTATTGCGGAGTTATTCGTATTTAAATTAAGTATCAAGTTAAGTGCATGGTGCGTTTTATCATATACGCAAGTACGTCTACAAGTGAAAGATAATAAAGAGACCTTTGTCTATAATGACAAATTAGTGGCAGTCTGTATCGGGGTATACCCGATACTAAACGGAGACGAATTCTGTAAACTACTTCTAAAACGATCTATTTGGTAAGCTAAATGGCGTAGTAATTTTTATAAAAAAACGTCTAAGTCGAGAAAATTAAAGCTAAAGTTTATGTAAATCAAGAGGAACCTATATAACATATATAGACCTTCAAGAATAAGCTTCCCAGTAATTAACTTTTTGAAATTAGTATATATCTATAGAAATCGCATAATGACGTGTAAAGACAATAAGATTTTAATACATTTCACGAGTATTTTTCTGGCATATCCCAATGCGTGGGCTAGTATTTCTAGAGCCTTTTGGTTTTCATTTTATAAACCGACAGGGAAAAGGTCGTAAATTTTCCAGTGTATTTATCTCATGTAATAATGAACAATTTAGAAGTTCTAAGGTAAATGGGCGATTGGAATTTCAATTTTATGAAATTACAACAATAGAGTATATAGAATATATGGAAAACCGGTGTACTACTACAACTCTACAATCTTGAAGCTCCGGCTCATCTCAAAAAGAAGACTGGATCGAACAATTTTTGTTTGGAAAATAAAGTCAGAATCCACCATTACTCTAAGGGACAAACTGCATGAGTAAGATGTTGCTACAACATTTGTTCTTGTTCTTGCTCTTCCATTTTTCCTGGTTTTTTTTTCTTTTTACAATAAAAATAAAGCATGGTGTCCCGAATTGTTCATCCTTGTTTGACCTATACCCACACATTTGTTGACTGGCGTAGTTGACGTTGGAGGGGCACAGCTTCAAAAGGGCATTTTGTTTAGGGGTAGAGCTTCAAAAGGATACTTGAGGCACATGTTTTATCGTAAAAAGGAAACTTTGTGACAAAGTTGGGGAAACATGATCCCTGCTCCTTTGCCTCCTCGCTTCCTACGCCCCTCCCCTTTTGTTAACTGGTGCCATTGGCAAGAGACCAAATCGAAATTTTGTGAGCTTCATTTTCTGAGTTTGGGGCACAATTAGTTACTCGATCCAGTTTCTTTTTTCCGAGATGAGATTTTAAGACTCAAGTGAAAATGTATTTGAAGAATAAGGCAACTGTAAGATTAAATGTTTAATAGTCAGAATTTCTCTAACTTTTTGTGCATATGTACTCTAATAAAGGTTCGTTTGACGTCGTTTGAACACGAAAGAAGTTGAGTAGAGGCACGAGGCGATAGCCGAGTTGGACAGTTTTGATAATTGGACTAAAAGTTGTACAGTTTTGATTTTTGGCTGGCTTTTCTGGGCAGCTGACGTCATTCTACGTCATTCCACGTCACGTCATTCATAATATTCATATTCGTATAAATACATGGAGCCCAGCCAATCAGAATGTGCGTAGAGGACACCTTATTTTTATAAGTAATATCATGATCGCCTCAGACTCTTTTGTGCTCCGAGGGAATGTAAACCTCGTATTTCCCTCATTAAACATACAAGAGGGAAATTTTCCCTTTGTCTTCTGATTTTTCCGTGCATGTTGATGAGGGAAAATTAGAAGACAAAGAAATATTTTGTCTTCTTATAAATTTCCCGCTTGCATATATTTTCCCTGATCAACATGCAGGGGAAAATTAGATGCAACTTCTCATGTACATTTCCAGTCGGTAAGACCCCGTTTACACGATGCCGGTACAATTTGAAAATGGAACAAAATCATGCCGTTTAGGCCTTGCGTTTATACACGATACCGGCACAAAAATGACATGAAAACGGCACAAAATGAAGAGAGGTTCCTTGACGGCATGAAATAAAAACGGAACACTAACCGGTATCGTGCGGTAATCACGATATATAAGACCACAGTATTCGGGTCAGCAGTATTCACAAAGTCTTCTCAATTCTCATTGGAAGTAAATGGTCACATGCTAATCCGTCATTATATAATACCGGTGTAAACGCAAGACTTTTGGCCTGTATTTACACACCGGTATGCATGATTTTGTTCCGTTTTCAAATTGTACCGGCATCGTGTAAACGGGGTCTAAGATTCTCAAAGTTTCCCTCCGCGATCACAATAACTAATACCATGACTTTTCGGGAAATTAGCGAATTAGGAATATTAGCCGCACAAACCTTCCCTCGGCGGCGGGATGTTTAATCGCTAATTTATTACATATAATAAATATCTAATTTTCATTTTCCGTAGTATTCATGTGTTACTGTTCTTTATCTGTGACCATGTGAGTCCATTTGCGGTGTACTGTATTTATATTTGTCGGTTGCGTTTATTTATAACACCACATTTCGAAGCCGAAAAGTGCAATGGGCAATTTGCATTATCGCAATGCATGCTGGTAGTTGAGGTACGGATTCACTTTCGGGCGAAATGGCCGGCGTCAGGCGAGCATTTCGCCTGAAAGATTAATTCACGGTTTTAGCGGTATTTTCTTTCCCGAACGAGAAATTTTTACTTCTCGTTAGGACAGGTAGGTTATGAACTATGTTCTGTGTAAATGGCAGCAAAACTGCTTTTGATACTGGCGAGAAAATTACTTCAGAGTTGTCGATGGAGTGAAGAACGTTCGAACAAAACCATGCGTGAAGAAAGAAGTTTTTACACATTTCTAGGTGAGTAAAGAAATCGATTGCTGTACAGTAAGCCATTTGGCCTCACATTCATGCATGTGTAGTAGATCTATTCAGATCGTATAGTTGATGCCCTTGTAAATGTCTCTTCTCGCCATTTTCGCTTGTTGAAATTGACAAGGCTTTGAAAGAGCTCCCGATCACTTGTTCGAAGACATTAACCTCGTGACGCTTTGTTTTGACGCGAAAAAAAACTTGTTTCACTAGCAACTGTTCAGGTTTTTTGCAAAAGCTCCGAGTGCAAAGTGCTTTAGCTTGGGTTTTGGCCTTTGTTTTTCTTCTTTTCCCCTTTGTGGTCGCTTGATTCTTATCCTCTTACGTAAACGGTAGGCTCTAGAATAGTATTGGTCGTAAATTTACATTTACGACTGTCATATTTTTTAATATTTAAAAAATAGTGGTTTCCTGTTGCCGTGTCTCGAGCGACAAGGTTTTAAATTAGTTGAAACGACCAGGAAATACTCTAATTTTTGTGTTAAAATACAGTAGAATAGGCTAAAAGAATTCGTTCTAAATTCGTCAGTCTATATATAAACTTTAATAATTCTATTCGACTGTTGTCAGAGCCTGGCAGGCTATAGCTAGTTTTAAATTTATTCAATAATATAAATTGTAGTACTGAGTGGTTTTAACAGGCATTTATTTAAAACTTAAATATCTAATTAAATTGTAAATATTAAATTATATTAAATATCTGTAAATATTAAATTGTAAATATTTAATTGCATAAACTTAACCCATAATATAAATTCATAGATATAGTCAACAATTTTTTAAATATTAAGTAAGATGGAGGATGAACCTAGTACTTCAATGGGAGTGAAGGAACAATTTCCATTACCAGTAACAAGACATGAAAAAAGGTGGACAAAAAGCTTAAAGAATATACCCACTGGTTCATACACACTGGTGGAGGAGCACTTAATTTTAGCATCTGAAAAAACACCAGATCAGAAGCCAGCAGAGGCCTTGAAGCACAAAAAGAGTGGATATCGATTATTCAAGGCTGGATATGCAACACAAATTTGGGTCAAGTCTGATGTTAAGAAAGGTGATAAGACTGTTCATTTCCTTGTTCATTGTCAAGTAAGTGCTGAAATGCGAAAAAAGGAGTACTTGGTTTATGTTCACTTGGACCAAATATCTGGAAATATTGAATTTGCAAAATGTCACTGTCCTGCTGGGGCTGGAGGGCGCTGTAAGCATGTAGCAGCAATTTTGTTTCAGCTTTTAGACTTTATAGAATTGGAGTTAACTGAAATACCTGATGACAGAACATGTACCCAGGAACTTCAACAGTGGCATGTTCCCAAAAAAAGCCACACGAAAGATGCTGTTCTATTTGAAGACCTCATTTTCCCACAAGACAGTTATGAAAAGGACAAAAAAGACCGTAAGCGTCGAGTTGTGGAAGGGAAAAGAGAAGGGTACAGTTCAACAAAAGACAAGGTTAAGAAACATGATTTAGAAAAACTTAAAAGTGGTTTGGAAACAGCTCGAAGTAACTGCCCTTTAATTGGTCTTCTTGCGGACAACAAATGCATTCCATCTGACTCTGATGTGAGCAAATTACCATCAAGGCAAAGAATGCTTCATGTAGAGGTAACCAAAAATAACCTGGAGTCAACAGCAATAAGATCTCATGTAGTTTCAAAATTAACTGAAAACACTGATTTTTCTGTGATTCCTGAGGAACCAAAGTGCACTGAATTTGTAAAAAACAGATTACTTCTAGATCAAGCAGCATGCACAGAGATTGAGAAAAACACGCGCACACAGAGTAATTGCACAGAGTGGTATGATCAAAGAAAATGCAGGTTAACGTCATCAATTTTTGGATATGTAGTGAATAGAAGAAAAACCATCTACCCTAAAAGCATTGTCAACAAAGTGATCAAATCAACCCGCATCACAAAAAATGCAAGTTGTCAATGGGGAATTGACAATGAACACACTGCTTTGCTGCAATATTATGATTATAAGCACAAAAATAATCTACCTGTGGAAATTTGTTGTGCCTGTGGCTTAATTGTCAATCCCAAATGGCCATGGCTAGGGTCCAGTCCAGATGCATTAGCATATGATCCAAATGAAACAAACAATTATGGTGCTGTAGAGGTAAAATGCCCAGCATCCAAGGCAAATCTCACTATCACTGAAGCTTGCAATGACAACTCATTTCTCTTAGAAATTATTGATAGCAAACCTTCTCTAAAAAAGAGACATGTATACTTTTTTCAATGCCAAGGTGTTATGGCAATATGTCAGTTAAGTTGGCTTGATTTTGTTGTTTTTACGAAAAATGATCTTCATGTTGAAAGGATCTATTTCAATGAGCATCATTGGAAGGAAAATACCTTACCACAGTTAACAGCTTTCTATTTTGATTACTTGATGGATCTTGTGTAAATAAATGTGAAGCATTTTATAACAGTTTTTTGTTATGATAATATTGTACAACAATACATTATTTTGGTGTGTGCATGTAATGTTACTGTACTGTACCATGTCCAGTGATAACATACTAACATTTAAGTGTAAAAATATTTTAATACAATAGTTTCATAACTCAGTTAAAGACAGTTTCATGTTTTCATTGAATTGACTATTAACAGATTCAGAAACATTCAAATACAATACTGTTGAAGTGTCAATACTGTAAATTACCAGAGTAACATTCAAAATAAAATATACATCTTACAACTTTTAATTAAAGACATTAGTTAAATAACCTTGGTATTCAACAAATTACTACTCTTCATGTTGTGTAAGTAATGGTTTGCGAAACAAAGTAAGGTATGAACACACAATCCAAAGTTTGTTGACATCTGCAGCCATGCTGAGGGGAAGGGTGTGCTGTAGAAGGCGGAAACTCTTTACCCTTTGTATAGCACGCTCAACATGAATTCGATGTTTTGCAATGCGCCTAGTTGAAACTTCATCAGCCTCAGAAAATTGTTCTTGGTCCTTTAAAAATGGTGGAATGTTCAAGGAAACACCAGCAGGTAAGTCATCCTCAATGGAGAAACCTCTGTCTGCCATTACTTCATCACCCGGCTCAAGCAAGTTCAGGATTCCACAGTCCTTTGTCAGCTGTTGATCAGATGTGTTTCCAGCATACAGCTCAGAAACAAATACCACATCACCTCTTGGAGAAATACCAATAAGCCCTTTCGCAGTATTATGGTGCTTGTAAGTAGAAAATGTGGCACTTTGGCTTCTTGGCTCAGAGGGCATTTCCAAAAATAACTCTGTACAATCAATAATTACCCTTGTGTTGGGATAACTCTGCTTAAAACTTTGGGGCATGGTTTTTTGTACAAAGTCTCGTGAAGGCCAAATAGGAATGGACCTTAACCTGTTTCGAAGAAAGTCTAGCCAAGTTACCCAAATTCTCGAAACTTGCGACACAGATATGTTATATCGAATAGCCAGATCTTTCTCCAGCAGACCACACCTAAGCCTAGAAAGGCATAAAAATAGTTCTTCTTCAGGAGATAGTGCTCGCTGATGTCCACTTTTCTCTTTTCTTTTGACTTCACTGTTATCAGATCCTTTGTATCTTAGTCTTTCACAGGTGGGACAGAGAAAGTCATAAAAAGCTCTAAATGTTTCATAATTTGGAAACCCAGTGTACAATTCAAAATTTGCATTATTGTTTTTAAAACGTTGGACTGAAAATGCTTGCTGTTCTACTTTCTCCCTTAGAGCCAAAATTTCATCTTCCTGTTGTTGTTTCTCTCTCTTTAGATTTGTTACAGTATTTTCTAGTTCACTGATCTCATCTCTCACACTTCTATTTGCCCTTCTTTTCCCAATAGTTATAACTGTATCAGATTGTTTTTCCCTGCACTTTGATGTTGGCCTTGCTTTTGTTGGGGTAGGTTTGATGTGTTTTGGCACAATAGTTGGTATATTAACAAGATAGGTCTTTTTCCCACCTTCAAAGTGTTTTGAACAGACCTTATGATACTCATTTGGTTTGAAGTCAGCTCTACTGATCCAATGTAGCCATGCCTTTCTCAATTTGGGGTCTTTGGGAAATTTGTGGAAAGACAGTTCAGGATTTCTTTTGGAGTTGCTATCACATAAAGGTACACAACAACTTGTTCCACCAAGACCACCTCTGTGTTTCTTACTTTCATGTCTTGTTACTGGTAATGGAAATTGTTCCTTCACTCCCATTGAAGTACTAGGTTCATCCTCCATCTTACTTAATATTTAAAAAATTGTTGACTATATCTATGAATTTATATTATGGGTTAAGTTTATGCAATTAAATATTTACAATTTAATATTTACAGATATTTAATATAATTTAATATTTACAATTTAATTAGATATTTAAGTTTTAAATAAATGCCTGTTAAAACCACTCAGTACTACAATTTATATTATTGAATAAATTTAAAACTAGCTATAGCCTGCCAGGCTCTGACAACAGTCGAATAGAATTATTAAAGTTTATATATAGACTGACGAATTTAGAACGAATTCTTTTAGCCTATTCTACTGTATTTTAACACAAAAATTAGAGTATTTCCTGGTCGTTTCAACTAATTTAAAACCTTGTCGCTCGAGACACGGCAACAGGAAACCACTATTTTTTAAATATTAAAAAATATGACAGTCGTAAATGTAAATTTACGAACAATACTATTCTAGAGCCTACCGTTTACGTAAGAGGATAAGAATCAAGCGACCACAAAGGGGAAAAGAAGAAAAACAAAGGCCAAAACCCAAGCTAAAGCACTTTGCACTCGGAGCTTTTGCAAAAAACCTGAACAGTTGCTAGTGAAACAAGTTTTTTTTCGCGTCAAAACAAAGCGTCACGAGGTTAATGTCTTCGAACAAGTGATCGGGAGCTCTTTCAAAGCCTTGTCAATTTCAACAAGCGAAAATGGCGAGAAGAGACATTTACAAGGGCATCAACTATACGATCTGAATAGATCTACTACACATGCATGAATGTGAGGCCAAATGGCTTACTGTACAGCAATCGATTTCTTTACTCACCTAGAAATGTGTAAAAACTTCTTTCTTCACGCATGGTTTTGTTCGAACGTTCTTCACTCCATCGACAACTCTGAAGTAATTTTCTCGCCAGTATCAAAAGCAGTTTTGCTGCCATTTACACAGAACATAGTTCATAACCTACCTGTCCTAACGAGAAGTAAAAATTTCTCGTTCGGGAAAGAAAATACCGCTAAAACCGTGAATTAATCTTTCAGGCGAAATGCTCGCCTGACGCCGGCCATTTCGCCCGAAAGTGAATCCGTACCTCAACTACCAGCATGCATTGCGATAATGCAAATTGCCCATTAAAATCGTTAATTTATAACTACATTTCGAAGAAAAGTGCAACTAGGATAATTTATTTATAACAACCACATTTCGAAGAAAAGTGCAACCATAGTTTTATACTAATATTTTACAGAAAAGTAAATGTGAAGCTAAGAAAACGTAAAAATGAATAGTCGCTTACCCATTGTATGAGTTTCTTTGCTAAAACGGTTCTCTTTCCAAAAGATGTTCTTTGCTGCACTCGATGTGGATGAAGGGCTCGCTTTACTGTGCTATAGTCTATTCGGATTTTCTTTATATATAGTCGGAACCGACGGTTTATTGAAAGTTCGAGATGGTGAATCCCCACAGGCATGCCCATCCTTAGTAGTGACGTTTTTGGCTAATTCATTCGTCACGATGTGTATGGCATCGTACAGGAAATTGATTAGCTAAAACTATCTGTAATTGACAATAAGTAAATTTTTTACATATTATGGGGAAAATGTACTGTTATAAAACGGGAAAGATTAACCCAACAGTAACCTCAATATACAGGTGGGCTTGAAAATAAGAATGAAAATGTGGGACAAAGGAGGAGTAGGCTAAGCCCATTCCTTTTTCTGTGCCACTTATTCGGTATATGTGCTCAGACTCAAGTGGCCACTTCACATAACTATAGTTTTGATAACAAGCAACCAACGTCAATTAAGATGATCAGGCAAAATTAAACTTGCAGGCATCTAATTTTTGAAGTATTGCTGGCAAGAAGTTCTGGTACTGACTTCCGACGTTTTTGTGAGGGGGAGGGGGGGGGGGGGGGAGGGGGAGGAGGAGGGGGGAGGTGTTTGGGGACTGCTTGCACGATTAGTTAATGGGTTCTGTCTTTTGGACCAGCTTTGCTTTTGGTCTAAGTGTTGGTTGGGTTTTCCAAGTGAATTGCTTCGTAGTTGGTCTGTGATGTTGTTCTGTTGCAAACGACACAACTCTTTCTCTCGTCGAAGTACGCTCTTTCGCGGTATATAGATCCGATAGGAAGTAATTTATTTCTTTTGGCATACAGATTTCACAACATGAAAAATAAAATATAAATTAATGTTATACAAACTTAGGCTCGACTTTCGCAGTACATGTGACCCTAATAAGGTGCTGTACCGATGTTTACGCCAAAATAAAATCGATAATCTCATACACATGTGTTTATTATCATAAAAAGCGTGGTCAAAGTTTACCGCTGAAACGTTGCTGAAACGTTTTATTATGTCAATTTGTTTTTGTAATGAAGACGAAGGACTTTTTTGAGGAGCGGAAAATCCGCACACACCCAATGCTTGTGCGCTACCATGCACTCTAAGACATCGTTTACATGACGATGCCGGTACAATTTGAAAACGGAACAAAATCATGCCGGTATGCAAATACAGCATATAACATTTCATGTTATTTTTGTGCCGGTATCGTGTAAACGCAAGGCCTAAACGGCATGATTTTGTTCCGTTTTCAAATTGTACCGGCATCGTGTAAACGGGGTCTAAGTAAACTGGAAAGCTGACTCCATAAGACCATGATCGGGTGAAGCTAATCTTCCGGCAGCTGCATGGGCAGCCATGCACGTCATACCTCACTATACAGTCAAAACGTCGCCGAACGCGAAATAGTAGGCAGCTTAAGCAAATACAACGCGAACGCCAAGGACAACGTTGTTAATACAATAGAATTTTTCTCAAGCAACAAAGAAAATGAATATATTTTAGTCCCAAGAGTAATGCTAACGCCGTTCCCGTTCTACATACAACGTTATTCGGATCATTTTCACATCTTCAGGACGACGTTAACTCGTGAAACAGCGAAACCTGTTAGTTGAGTTTGACTTCAAACTACATGCGACACAATCCTTTTAGAACTCTAAAGCTTTTGGATGTCGAAAAACATACTTTAAGTATTGAATACAGTAAGTTCCCGCATATATAAGACTAAAACCAACATACTGTATAAGAAACTACAGCCTTCAAGTAGAAAGAATAGTTCCTCCTTTATAAGAAAAACTAAAAAAAACTATAAGAAACTATAAGAAACTAGATAAGAAACTGAACAGCCTGATTTCAAAAAGTCGGTTTCTTATATGCGGGAATCGACTTAATTACTGTACTACGTAAGTGATTCGTGGTTTCTGCTAAATATTGAACTTTAGAATGCCGTTGTCGCCCTAGCTTGCTTAAGCTCCCTAATCTCCTTCGCAACCGTCATTTCGGGTTCGTTCCCCTCAACTACCGGCTGCTTACCCGAGCAGCAAATTCCTTTCCAATTGTTGATCGATCATGCAGAGTCAGACCTAGCCTGGTACCCTGGCCCAATCAAAGAATATGGGCCAGGTAACCACTAAAGACGTCTGCTTTCCTATTGGTTGAAATTTCGCGCGTTTTTAGTGGCTATGAGTGAAACTGCAATCGTCATAAGTGGATTTAGCCCTGATGACGCGAGCATGAGATTAGTGGTTACCTGGCCCTTATTTCTTTTGAAATTGGGCCCCCTGTCATGGCTAAGTCAGATCCCGTTTACACGATGCCGGTAGGATTTGAAAACGGAACAAAATCACGCCGGTGTGTAAATACAGGCCAAAAAGTCTTGCGTTTACACGGTGCCGGTATAATATAATGACGGATTAGCATGTGACTAGATATTTATTATATATAGTATATGATATATAATAACATGACTTGAGAAAAATTAGCGATTAAACATCCCGCAGCCGAGGGAAGGTTTGTGCCGCCCGAGGAATTTTACAAATCTTCCCGAAGCAAAGGGGAGATTTAATCGCTAATTTCTCGAAAAGTCATGGTATTAGTTAATTGTAATATTATGATCGCCGATGAAGACTTTTGAGAATCTTAGATCACGTTTACACGATGCCGGTAAAATTTGAAAACGGAACAAAATCACGCTGGTATGTAAATACAGGCCAAAAAGTCTTGCGTTTGCACGGTACTGAATACTGCTGACCGGAATACTGTGGTCGTATATATCGTGATTACCGTCATCGAACTGTTACGGCACGGGCGTTGACACGATGCCTAGGGTTCCGTTTTCATTTCATGCCGTCAAGGAACCCGTCTTCATTTTGTGCCGTTTTCATGTCATTTTTGTGCCGGTATCGTGTAAACGCAAGGCCTAAACGGCATGATTTTGTTCCGTTTTCAAATTGTACCTGCATCGTGTAAAGGGGGTCTCAGACATTCAATATCTGGAAACCTGACCTTCGACCTGGAGGCTAGTCGGCAAACCCAGCGGACGTATTTCCCCGCCATCGTTGCCTCCCACGGAACCAGAGGCGTAGGAAGCGGGGGGGCTGAGCCCCCCCCCCAAAAAAACTCAGGACAAGCGGACAAGTGTTGCTAAATTTAATGATTGTATTAGGACGACTATACAGAGGCTAGGGGAGCAGCTATAGCTACTTACGGTAATCTACCTACGGGGTTCATCTTTGGTTCGTATTAAAATTACTTTATTTGTACTTCACTTGTTTGCATAGTATACCATATTTTTTAAGTTTGCCAATAAAAAGCAGCTTACCAGTCATAAACCACAAATTTGAGAATGTCTGCGATTAATCGGAGTCTATAATCTTACCTTTTGATAAAATGGCGAGTGACGACGACAACAAAGTTAATTATACGGAAGCTAAGTTGACGAAGAATTAGAAGCTATTGTGTAGGTGTTTAAACACAATTATTGAAAGATTATTAAAGCGACTTCAATGCATGCAATCCCTAAAAAGTGTTCAGTTTTGTGAAGTGTCGTCTGTCGAGGCTTTAAGGCATGTTGGTTTAATTATTTCTTCGTTTTTATGTTAAAATTTGAACTATGCTTGCTGTAGAATTAGATGAGAAAGTTTCCTCAAATTGCTGCAAATTGTGTTTCCGAGGTTCTAGATTTCAAAATTTCCCGGGAGAGCACCCCCGAACCCCGCTAAAAATGCGGTCACTGATTATCTACATGTCGACTTCAGCCCCCCCCAACTTTGAATCCGTTCCTACGCCTCTGCACGGAACTACCGTCTGCGAACCCGAGCCAAGATTCGATTTCCGTGACCTATCACCTTTTGTCTCGTGTTATCCAATCAAATTTGAAAATATATTTAGCTAAAATTGCACACGCGTGGACTCACGGCGAACGAAGTCAAGGAAGGAGCGCAAAATATTTGAAATTTTTGACAAGTATATTGTATATTACTAAGTCTTTATCACATCATGACGATACTTGTTTTCTTTTTAAGAAAACGTTTTCCGCGACAACGGAGAAATTAATTAATTTAGCACTAACGAGATGTTGACCTCGACGCTACTCAAGAAAGCTGAAACTCACCTTCACCAATTCGAGCAGCTTCAGAAACTCAAAAGAAAGACACTAAAGTTCATCTTACTGTAGAATATCCGAGTAAAACAATACGAAAAAAACTGGTAAATGACTTTGCCGTCCTCGGAAAAGCAATTGTTCACGGGCGTTTGACGCGCTCTCGACCCTCGGAAGAGGGACCGTCAATAGAGGTATCCGCACGAATGGCGCATGCCAAGGACTTGGCGACTATGACGTACACTAACGGCGAAAGGGAGCAACCCTGTTGTGCCCCACGAGTGACTGGAAAGGACTCGGAAATAAAGCCATTAACCAATACAGCAGAAAACACCTTGGAATACAAGAGGCGAATCCATTGGCGAAACGATGGACCAAAACCCATTTTAACGAGGACCTTTTCTCCATGTAGGACCAGTCCACCCTATCGAAGGCTTTCTCTTGATCAAGGGAGGGGATGGCGGCAGGAGTATTCTCAAGTTGGCGAAGTGAACAATATCGTGCAGGAGACGAACATTCTCACCCATGAACCACCCTGGGATACCACAAGACTGGTCGGGGGAGACAACAGAAGCGATAACTCGAAGAAGGCGGTTAGCCAAAGCTTTAGCCATAATTTTATAGTCCGCGCAGAGTAAGGTAATCCGGCGCCAGTTAGTGGTCTCTAAGGGGTCCCCCTTTTTATAGAGAAGCGCGATAACGCCAGAGCGCTGAGACAGAGAAGCTTGCCATCATGGTATAGCAAGAATTGAAAACGGACATAGAACTCTGCAGGAAGGCCGTCAAGGCCGAGTGCCTTTTTAGTAGCCATCTGCTGAAGCGCGAGCTTGCATTCATCCACGGTTAGATCGCCCTCACAGAGCTCAGCATCGGATGGAGTTAAGCAGCGTTAGAACTTCTCAATAAACTCAGGTTGCGCAGTGTCCAGGGTCTCAGAAGAGAATAAGGAAAAATAATAGTCTCTCCAAACACACAAAATGCCAAGAGTACTCGAGGCTTTAGTATACCGTCCGGACGCTTAATCTCACTGATCAGGCGCTTCAAGCTTTTGAATAAGAATAGCATGATTTACAGTATCAAAAGCTTTGCCTAGATCTAAAAATATGCCACATGAGTAATTTTTATTTTCAATTGCTTTTTGTATTTTGTCTACAATACTTAAAACAGCGAAATTTGTGGAATAATTAGATCTAAAGCCAAATTGTTTTTTGTGTAAAAAAATTATAATGTTTTAATCTATGATACATTCATTTTCCCAAAATTTTATTAAATACTGATAAAAGGGAAATTGGACGATAATTAATAAGACTATTACGAGATCCTTTCTTGAAGACAGGAATCACCTTTGCTATTTTAAATTGATTAGGCACTATTCCTAGGCTATAAAGTTTAGTTATATAGTAATTCCCGAGCCCGAGGGTGCTAATCTCGACACTCGTGGAGTTCACTTACATGCAAAATTACACGCAAGTGGGAAAGAAATTCTGCGAGATGCTTATATATATATATATATATATATATATATATATATATATATATATATGTCCGCAACTTTCGCAGTTCGGATAGCAGGGTACTGGTAACTGTTACGACGACGGACCGAAAACGACACTAAAGCCTGTAAAGAATTCTGCTCTGGTGTATTCTACTTAACTCGAGGGAGAACGATGAAGGAATCAGTTTGAAACAAACGGCTTTTTAGATCTTGAAGAGAACTGAATGATGCCTGGTCACGGAAAAAATAAGAAACCGAACGAGAGAAACAATCTGAATTCTGAAAAGAGTATAGACTGAATTGGCAGTGTTTGACTGTTTGTGGTGACAAAAGCAGAAGAAAGTTTAACGGTAGGAGGTTCATATTTTCCAGTTTAGCTGAGTCTTGAAAAGGAAACTCATGCAATATAATTAATAATATTCTTGTCTACGGTTGTCTTTGGACGCTAGGACGTGGCATTGTGTCTTTTCTTGGCCACTATTATCTATCTTGAATGAAAATATGTTATTTGGTTCATCTTGTTGTTTCTTTTTTTAATATTGACTTTGTATGCTCTTTCGGTGTGTTAATACATGACTACAGATGAACTTTGCCAATGAATTTTCTTTGATGTTATACTTGTTTGTTTCTCTCTTTCTATTCAAAAATTTTCAGGCTAATTTTATTATTACATACTAAAAGTATAATAGACTAAATATAAAAATATAAAAACTATAATAGACTTAAATACAAAAAAAAACACAACCAAAAACAGATAGTGTGTGTGTGGTGGTGGGGGTGGGGGTGGTTTACAAAAAATTATATATTAAAAGTGGGCGAGGGGTTGTTGCGATCATGTATTTCTAGTAAGTTAGTTATAAGTTAGTCTATGAAGTTTCTATTCGGTTCTAAAAATGGAAGGGAAAACAGTTAAATATTTAATGAGAATATGCAGCATGAAAATATACAAGGTACAACTATACGTTTATCTCATTCAACGGTTGCAGCTGGTGTTGAAAAACTGTTGAGAGTGTTCAATCAACTCACATTTTGTACCACAAACATTAAACGACAAACATTGGTAATTTAAATAACACAAGAAAAAAACATTTTGCATCGTTGCTGACTGTTGTAACTTCTAGCTTGTTGTTGTCGACTAAATAACGGTCTTAATTGCCATCGTTCTCTTCGATCAAAAATTCTTTGCGATCTGCAATTAGAGCAAGAAGAAGAGCCGAGCGCAAATGGAGAGCAACTAATAGTGTTATTCATTTGGCTATTTTTAAAAAGAAAAAGAACTATGCTACACTTTTAATGAACAGGGCGCGCTGCACATACTATTGTGACTTTATTCATGAAAATAGTGCCAACCAAGGAAGACTCTTTAAAGCAGCAAAGACCTTACTGACAGAGTCGAAGATATTATCTCTACCAGAAGGATCCGACGCTGAAGTTGTAGCCAATGATATCGGCAAGTTTTTTGTCCAGAAGGTTAAGAACATTCATGTTAATTTAACTAATAAAGCAGTTTTCGATAGATCTGATCAATTAATAACAGACAGTCACCCGGAAGCTTCTTTTTCAGATTTTAAAATACTCTCTACTGATGATGTTAGGAACATTGTTGCTCGATCAGCGAAGAAGTCGTGCCCACTAGATCCAATGCCAACTTCGGTAACTGTGAAGTGTATGGACGAGCTTCTACCTGTCATCACGTCCATGCTCAATTTGTCTCTTCAGTCGGGATATTTCGCTAAACAATTGAAGGAGGCTTTAGTCCATCCTACATTTAAAAAATGTGGACTTGATTTGAATTTTGCAAACCTTCGTCCTATTAGTAACTTAACATTCATTTCTAAGTTAACGGAAAGTGCTGCTGCTTATCAGATGCAGTCTCACATGTCTGTCAATGGCCTGTACCCAAAATTTCAGTCGTCTTATAAGAAACAACATAGCACAGAAACGGCCCTGCTGAAGGTTCATAATGACATTCTTATGAATGTGAACAAACAGCATGTGACACTTCTTGTTTTGCTAGACCTAAGCGCAGCGTTTGACACTGTCAACCATGACATTCTGCTTTCGCGTCTTCAGTCTAAACTTGGGGTTAATGGAACAGTGATGTCTTGGTTCGAGTCTTACCTGTCTGGAAGATCACAGCGTGTGTATGTTAACGGATCCGTTTCAAATAGGTTTTACCTTGATTCTGATGTTCCGCAAGGATCATGTCTTGGTCCATTACTGTTTAACACCGATGTGAGTCAACTATTTGATATTATCAATCGTCATCTTCCTGATGTACACTGCTACGCAGACGACTCACAGTTGTACTTATCATTTAGCCCTAAAAGTTTAGCCAATCAGGAGGCAGCTGTCAGTGCATTGGAATGCTGTATAGAGGATATCAAAGCCTGGATGTGCTCTGATATGCTTATGTTAAATGATGACAAAACTGAATTTATTATAATCGGGACTCGGCAACAACTAAGTAAGGTTAAGATTGATCACATTACAGTTGGTGACTGTAAAATCACATCTGCTGAGTCAGTAAGGAATCTAGGTTCCTGGTTTGATGAAAAATTCTCCATGGCAACCCATATTACTAAAATGTGTGGTGCGGCATTCTATCACCTTCACAATATTAGACGTATTAGAAAGTATCTGTCGCAGAATGCGGTAGAGACTTTGATTCATTCGTTTATTACTAGCAGGGTGGACTATTGTAATAGTTTATTGCATGGTGTACCTGCACATCAATTAGATAAGCTGCAAAGAGTGCGGAATGCTGCCGCTAGGTTGATTTTTATGGAGCATAAATTTTGTCATATTACCCCACTTCTTTCAAAATTACACTGGCTACCTGTTAGGTTTCGCATTAAATTCAAAATTTTGCTAATTACTTTTAAGGCTATTCATGGGTTAGCCCCTTTGTATATTAAGGATTTAATCTCGATCAAATCGTCTGTTACCGGGAAATATGTTCTTAGATCGAATAAGGAGCTATTGCTTAAGCGTCCTTTATGTAAGACCTATGCTACACTTGGGGACCGTGCATTACCAGAAATTTGGGTCATTTGTGCCGCTGCTCTCGGTCAGCGGCTATGTTCGCCTAATAATATAATTATGTATTCTAGAATTTCTAATGAGTGTGATTCTACTGTATTCTAGTGTTTTTCATTATTCAGGTCATTGAGTTCTTTAGAATTCGCTTAAATCGTGCACGATAAGGACTGTGAAATCAAGCAAGTTCAAACGCTTTTGGAAGTACTATGCTAGAGACAAATGAGGACCTTTATGTGCTCTCGAAGTAGACTGACTCATGCCGAATGCAACGCGAGTCGGGCACTTCGCATCGCCCGTAACGTTCTTGGTCAATTTGGCCAATTTCTAGAACCTGTTTGCAAAGATTACTATGGCTAACACTATGGATAGTGGCACTTTCAGTGCAAAAATAAGACGAGCTAGGGAAGTACTTTGTCGTCGAAGTAAGCGAATGTTTTTTTAGTTATAACTGTTGCTTAGTCCATGCTGAAGTCAAATGGAGTCGGGCAAAGAAGAAACGTCACCGTTTAAGCAAAATTTGAATTATTATGTGCTTTCCTTATTATTTACTGTTGAGAATCGCCATTATTATGGTCCTTAATACGCAAGCGCGCCACCAACTTGTCCCAAATTTCTGGTAATGCTTCATGACATCTGCTCCAAAGCTGTGGAACGCTCTCCCTGCAGACATTCGCAACTCAAAGACTGTTGACTGTTTTAAGAGGCTTCTTAAGTCTCATTTTTTTAGATTAGCTTACGATAACTTCACTTAGCTTAGTTTTATATTCTTGTTATTATTAATATTATTTTATGTATTGTAATTGCTGTAAATAACTAAATGTATTATTTTATTGTACACTGTAATGCGCATTCGATCATCTCGTCATGTAGAATGCGCAACATAAGTTATTAAAATTATTATTATTATTATTAATTATTATATATAAAATAACATGTATAACACGCACGCGGTGATTAATTGAAAGTCGTGTTTCTACAACTGTATGTAAACATGGAAAAAATGTCCACGCCATCCAATATGCCATTATTCGCCATAAAGCTGCATCATACGCCATTTTGAACAGTAAAGAGAATTTACGCTTTGATGCTATGATTATTTTTACGTTATACCTATTTTCGTTATTATTAAATTATTATTTTATTAAAGAAATAGAAAACATTTTCCGTGTTTACACGTTTTTCCCGTGAAAGTTTGGGAGAACTCGAAATTACGTTCCCACTTCAATTTCTCGTTCTCCCAAACTTCCACTCGTGTTTCTATATCTGTATGTAAACACGGAAAATGTTTTCTACTTTCTTAAATATAAACGTTCTGGACTTGCGAGCACTGTGTACGCATGCATACAATGTGATTGGGAAATTTATGTGAGGTGCCCCCAAACCGCAATACCGCAAAAATAAGATGGTCAAAAAAAGCGCCATCTTGTTTCCTTTTTCCAAAACAACTTAACACGACTTTCATCCAAAGTGAAACGGTGAATATTAAATAAAAATCCCAAACAGAAACGACTTTCTAGTTCTAGCTGGGGGTGTTACGTACATTCCTTGCTCGACAAACTATGTTAAACTGTTACTGGTCAGTGCTATTTGGAAACTTATTACTTGGGCTACCTGTGGTAGCCGAGTCTAGGTTCGGCTCTGTTTTTATTTTTTTTTGTGTCGACAAATTGCAATTATTGCATCATCCCGATAGGCTTTGCGAAACCACGCGGCGGCGGTGTATCATGGCTGATTTTCATGCAGGAGCGTGCAGGAGTCGTGCACTTTTTCTCCGGCTGACGGCCTTTGGTTGTGTTGTTCGAAGAGAATTTGTGTTTTAATAGAAACGCGCTCACAATGCTTACAATAGACTATAGTACACCTGGGTTGGTCGGCGATCTCGATAACCGTACGCTGAAAATGTGTAGTACTCGATCAAACTTTATACGAAAATTCTCGATCAATGTGTTCTCGATCAATTTACATGATCTTACATGTGTTAATATTAATTAAATTGTCCTGAAAATGTTGCTCAAATGCTGTAAATCAAAGAACAAAGAAAGTTGATAAAGCCAACTTGCAAGTGAAAGGTAAACATGCTGTGTTTTACATCTTCATCGAGGTTGATATTTAACTGAACTGACTTGTGTCTGTGATTCTGTGAATGCGGTATGTCGTTTCCTTTATTTTTGCTACCATTTCAATGTTTTGGTACACCAGTATGGCTGCCATTTCAATGTTTTGGCACACCAGTATATGTGGCCACCATTTCATTGTTTTGTGCACCTGTATGGCTACCATTTCAATGTTCTGGCACACCAGTATGGCCACCATTTAAATGTTTTTGTACACCAGTATGGCCACCATCTCAATGTTTTACTACACTAGTATGGCCACCATTTCATTGTTTTTGTACACCAGAATGGCCATCATTTAATTTCATTGTTTTGGTACACCAGTATGGCCACCATTTCATTGTTTTGGTACGCCAGTATGGCCACCATTTCATTGTTTTAGTACACCAGTATGGAAACCATTTCATTGTTTTGGTACACCAGTATGACTACCATTTCAATATTTTGGTACACCAATATGGCCACCATTTCATTGTTTTGGTACACCAGTATGGACACATTTCAATGTTTTGGTACACAATAGGGCCACCATTTCATTGTTTTGGTACACCAGTATGGCCACATTTCATTGTTTTGGTACACCAGTATGGCCACCATTTCATTGTTTTGGTACCCCAGTATGGCCACCATTTCATTGTTTTGGTACCCCAGTATGGCCGCCATTTCATTGTTTTGGTACACCAGTATGACCACCATTTCATTGTTTTGGTACGCCAGTATGGCCACCATCTCATTGTTTTTGTAAACCAGTATGGCCACCATCTCAATGTTTTGCTACACCAGTATGGCTAGGTTTCGCCTTGGTTTCTGTGTTTTTATTGTTCATAGTTCGCATTAATCGTCTTTGTTATGTTGTATATATTTTAAGTAGCCCGAGTTTACGCCTAGCGGGAGTCTTGTTAATTTTACGCTATCGTATAATAGCAAACAATTTTTTTTCCAGTCATGTCTGCCCTAGTACGTTCTCTTTCTAAAATTGGGAGTTATGTTTTCTGCCCACCTTTTAGCGTCTTTGAATTGTTTTTGCTGTCTAGTAAAACACTGAAATGATTAATTCGCCAACGCGTGGATGACTGAAACAAATATAGTAATTACTAGAAATACATAAACGCAACAATCACTCGCGCACTTTACGTGCTTTTTTGAAACACCACCCACCCCCTGACTAAAATAAGGACTCCTGTTATACAGCCAATACAAAAACAAATGATAATCCTTAAGTTAATTATACAATTTATGGGTAAGATGACTAACAAAACTGAATTAATGAAGTCGAACATACGAATTTCATTATTAAATTCTGGTTGTAAAAAATATATTGTTTTTAGGAGGTTTCAAAAGGGATTATTTTTAGCAAGCCTTTAAATGCTTCCCTATACATACATGTTTTGCAAAGGCAGAATTAAAAAATTACATTTATAATAGTCTGAGATAAACAATTCAGTATAATCGGATTCCTGAAAGAAGTATTAAATAAACAGACCACGTTTCAGCCGAAAATTTGGAAATATAGTCAAGGAAACCGACAAAGCCCATGAGTATTTTTAATAATAAAACTGCATGCAAAGTCATGGAAAAACATCACGTCTACATAAGCCTAAGGTATTGTTTTAAGTTAGCTTTAGTTAAGCTGACTTATGGTTTGAACGAGCAAAGGGAAAGAACGAAAACATGAAGCTGTATATCGTTTTAGCAGGTTAAGCGAAAACTTGAAAACAACATAAGGACAAGGTCAAGGTATACTGAACTGTATACCGTTCTTGGCGTTTACACAATATATAAATACTAGAAAAATATAACTATTTATAATTCTAAATAAATGCAAACCCCCTGAGTGACCACAAACACTGCAATTCAGATCGAGTTTTTGTTTACCATACGGCGTTTGGTTTCTTCAGGTTCTCTGGTTTCGCTTCAAGATATATTAAATCGGCTGTTTGTTTCTTTGCCCATCTCAATTGACTCTTTCACTATCCTTTTCTTCGTTGTTCTCTTTTAAATTTTAAGTAGAGCTAATTGAATAATTGAATAATTTAACAGGTTAGTTACCAGCACCCTGCTATCCGAACTGCGCAAGTGGTGGATTTGATAATATATATATATATATATATATATATATATATATATATATATATATATATATATATATATAATTGTAGTAAATATTGCTGTCGCTACTCAGAGTTTCACGCGGTTAAGCGATCTTCAGGCAACTGACAGACCGTGTGTCACTAAACTCTATAAATACATTGGTGTTAGCAAAGTTGGTGTTTGGTTACGTGTCGGCACTTGGTAAAAATTTCCGTTCGTTTGTTTAGAGTGTTTTTGTGCCTTCCTTTCATGATAAGTAGTTTTTCTTCCAGGCATAGGTTGCATCTTCTGGAACCAGCTTTATAAGCCGAAACTTTCTTTAGGATGGACCATTTTAAGCTGAACGCTCGTTTGGCAGATTTTAATTTCCAGATATACTTTGACAGCTCGGTGTCATTGGCATACTTCCGGTTGCTGAAGGACTTTATGTGGTTTCGGTACCTGGTTTTAAATTCGTTCGCTGTTACTCCAACATAAAGTTTTTTCTCGAGGTTATCGCTTGTTGATACTTCAGCTTGGTAGATCACACTTTCCGTGAGGCACCTACCTTCAGTCGGGCATTCTTCAGTTCGTCGGCAGTTACACATGCGAGTGTTGTTGGCTGTGTTGGTTTTGTTATCATGCCGTTTTAGAATTTTGTTATTGTGTTTGTTAATGAAGTTTTTCATGTTGTCAGTGCAACTATAACTAATTCTCACAGTGTGACGGTTAAAAATTTTGCTTAGTTTGTCAGATGGGGGGAAGTGTCTGTCGATTAGCCGTAAAAAGTTTTGTCCTATGTTAGTTTTGACGTTCTTACTGTAAGGGGGGATGTACCATAACACGTTTCGTCGTCTGTTTCGTCTATGAGGCTCGTTGCTGCGCTTTGTGCAGTCGCTTGTTTTGTCTTCTGGTTTAGGTTCGTATGTTAGGTTTGTGTCAAAGTTACTTCGTTTTAATGCGTCGTTGTATAGTGGTGCTGCTGTGTCAAATGCTTCTTTGTTACATGATAAATTGTTAATTCGTTTGTTTATAGAAGGAGGTAATTGTCGGAGAATGGAAGGTGGGTGGTTTGACATACGGTTGATGTAAAGAGGTTCGTCGTTTGGTTTTCTGTAGGGTCTGTGCGTATCGTTTGTCAGGTCAAGCGTTATGTCTAGGAAGTTTGCCCGCTTCAGGTTTGTCTGTACTGTAATTTTCAGACCAAAGCTGTCGAATACGCGGATCAGCTGCCAAGCCGTCGTCTCGGTAAAGGCCAACGTATCTTCCAAAGCGCGCTTCTAGTGAGCGTAAAATGAAGAGGCCAACCAGTTCACATATTTCAGCTCCGTCAAAACTTCCCATTGTCACGTCAAAGGTGTTGTTGGAATTTCGTTTTCTCCATGCTTGGTCGTTGTGAAAAAGAAGTGACTTTCGAGCATGTTTAATTATCTTTATGTCATCGTCAGTAATGTTGGTAAATTGCTTGCCCCAGGTGATGGCTTCGTCGAGTAAGGTTTCGGAAATAGACGGATAAAAGTCTACAATATCAAAGGAGAGAAATGTATGTCTGTTCTTATTGTTTATAGATTTAAACCAGGAAATGGTGTCGTCGGAGTTGCGCCACTGGTTCGCGTGTGTTTCTTTACGGATTTCGTTGTTAATCTTGTCCAAAATGGCTTTACTAACTTTGCCCAGGTCGCTCTTAGCCGGGTTTATAAGGCGGCATTTAGGGTGATTTTCAAAGTCTTCTTTATGGTCTTTTAGCGTGATGAAAGCCTTTTTTTCTTTTAGCGTGATGAAAGCTTCGAGGAAGACGTGATACAAATGATTGAGAACGTTAGATTTAGAAATGTCAACGATGAGTTTATTCAAACCCTAGAAAACGACAAGAGAAAAATAAAAACATCCTCTAATGTTTTTATTTCCGCCGACAAGACAAGAAACATCTATGAGATGGACGCCACTTCCTACAATAAGCTGTTAACTGAGAACATAACAAAAACATACAAACTGGCCCAAGACGACGTTATTAACGATATTAATACCGATCTAAAAGTCATCGCTGATGAACTAAACATCACAAACCGCATCGATCCAATGGCTAAAAAACAGGCTTTCATCACGCTAAAAGACCATAAAGAAGACTTTGAAAATCACCCTAAATGCCGCCTTATAAACCCGGCTAAGAGCGACCTGGGCAAAGTTAGTAAAGCCATTTTGGACAAGATTAACAACGAAATCCGTAAAGAAACACACGCGAACCAGTGGCGCAACTCCGACGACACCATTTCCTGGTTTAAATCTATAAACAATAAGAACAGACATACATTTCTCTCCTTTGATATTGTAGACTTTTATCCGTCTATTTCCGAAACCTTACTCGACGAAGCCATCACCTGGGGCAAGCAATTTACCAACATTACTGACGATGACATAAAGATAATTAAACATGCTCGAAAGTCACTTCTTTTTCACAACGACCAAGCATGGAGAAAACGAAATTCCAACAACACCTTTGACGTGACAATGGGAAGTTTTGACGGAGCTGAAATATGTGAACTGGTTGGCCTCTTCATTTTACGCTCACTAGAAGCGCGCTTTGGAAGATACGTTGGCCTTTACCGAGACGACGGCTTGGCAGCTGATCCGCGTATTCGACAGCTTTGGTCTGAAAATTACAGTACAGACAAACCTGAAGCGGGCAAACTTCCTAGACATAACGCTTGACCTGACAAACGATACGCACAGACCCTACAGAAAACCAAACGACGAACCTCTTTACATCAACCGTATGTCAAACCACCCACCTTCCATTCTCCGACAATTACCTCCTTCTATAAACAAACGAATTAACAATTTATCATGTAACAAAGAAGCATTTGACACAGCAGCACCACTATACAACGACGCATTAAAACGAAGTAACTTTGACACAAACCTAACATACGAACCTAAACCAGAAGACGAAACAAGCGACTGCACAAAGCGCAGCAACGAGCCTCATAGACGAAACAGACGACGAAACGTGTTATGGTACATCCCCCTTACAGTAAGAACGTCAAAACTAACATAGGACAAAACTTTTTACGGCTAATCGACAGACACTTCCCCCCATCTGACAAACTAAGCAAAATTTTTAACCGTCACACTGTGAGAATTAGTTATAGTTGCACTGACAACATGAAAAACTTCATTAACAAACACAATAACAAAATTCTAAAACGGCATGATAACAAAACCAACACAGCCAACAACACTCGCATGTGTAACTGCCGACGAACTGAAGAATGCCCGACTGAAGGTAGGTGCCTCACGGAAAGTGTGATCTACCAAGCTGAAGTATCAACAAGCGATAACCTCGAGAAAAAACTTTATGTTGGAGTAACAGCGAACGAATTTAAAACCAGGTACCGAAACCACATAAAGTCCTTCAGCAACCGGAAGTATGCCAATGACACCGAGCTGTCAAAGTATATCTGGAAATTAAAATCTGCCAAACGAGCGTTCAGCTTAAAATGGTCCATCCTAAAGAAAGTTTCGGCTTATAAAGCTGGTTCCAGAAGATGCAACCTATGCCTGGAAGAAAAACTACTTATCATGAAAGGAAGGCATAAAAACACTCTAAACAAACGAACGGAAATTTTTACCAAGTGCCGACACGTAACCAAACACCAACTTTGCTAACACCAATGTATTTATATAGTTTAGTGACACACGGTCTGTCAGTTGCCTGAAGATCGCTTAACCGCGTGAAACTCTGAGTAGCGACAGCAATATTTACTACAATTATATTTTCGCTCTACCTTTATCAATGGTATTGAGCGCTCTGAAAACTAATGCTAGACTAGTAACCCTATTAATGTGGCATACTATTTTTGGTATATATATATATATATATATATATATATATAAACAGGTTTCAGAATTACTTTCAGCTTTTCATCTCGCGTGTAAAGTGTACGCATGTCGAGATTAGCACCCTCACCGGGCCCCGGGCCATCGCTACTGTTTTCCAAAAGCTTCGTTTTTGCCACCGACACGACTTACATCAGAAAAACGGTGTCTTTGAATGTCTCCGCTCTGAAGAGGAAGAGAGCGTTTTTGCACATTTTGGTTTTTTTTTGGTCACGAAATAGGGCGCCGAATTAGTTTGGACTGATGCACTTTAACCGTATCATGTGTTTAAAAAAAAGATATTAGTGGGGACATGCATGGCCTTATGCATGGATTTTTTCCGCCAAACGGAGACTTATACTATAGTCTCGGAAATCTAGACAAGTATGACCCTGGTTCTTATATGCATGTTCCCAACAGCTGAACAATATCTTCACAGCCATATTGTATGGAAACATTTATGTTTCATTTATGTTTCAACAAAATTAAATTTGGCAACTGCTGCATAGACTGGTTGCGCAATTGGACATTGAGTTCTACTTTTGCAGCTTATTTGCCTTCCTCCCAACTTAAGTTGCAGTCACCGCCACTTGGATTGTGCAACGCTATCTGTGCTTAATATACTAACTGGGAGCAGCAGGTCTGACTGTAGATCTGACAAGAATACACGATTCGTAACTGCGTATACTCGTTCTGGCCTTGAGAAGAGATTGTGTAAACAATGTTGCCGCGGGCAAATAATTACATACTTTCTCGCCAATATTTACGGTTCGCAAAGGGTCGTGTAGTTTTGTTTTCAGGACTCTGACACCAGTGACTGTCGACTCTTTTACAAACTCAATTGAATTGAATTGAATTGAATGGAATTGAATTGAATTGAATTGAATTGAATTGAATTGAATTGAATTGAATTGAATTGAATTGAATTGAATTGAATTACTCATTATTAATGCCCAGGAAGTGTACAGGTAAAGACAAAACCTTGTGAAATCATAGTTAATAGAACATATACATGGTTTGGAAACTCATCCGTATTGTATTTTCTGTATAATGAAGCAGTCATCCATGCATAGCAACGCTCGGGTGCTTCATCGTTACGTGCCCATAGAATTTACTTCCACATAAAGAACGGTGCACGGTCACTGAACACATTGTATTTTAGTATAATGAACGAATTGTCCAATAGCAACGTTTCAGTTCAATCACTCAACCGTGCTATTTAAATATTAATAAACCTAAAACAAAGGTTGTGCACGGTGTAAGGTACGGTTCAACATAAAATCACAGCTCATTATAGGCGCTTTGAAGTTTGCCGAGTTTCCAGACCATATCTCGATTGACTATGACATGACCATGCTTCATGTTGAAAGACAATAGAGCTTCCGAACCATATAAATGTTCTGTTAACTATAACTATGGTGAAATTTGAACCTCGGCATTAAGCCTATAAGGCTTCTTTTTTTTCCAGCACGTCAATCGTGCTGAAATTGTCCCGCGATTACGAGAGCGATTTCAGCCCGGGCTAAAACCGAAATCTTAATCAATAACGCGTAGGAATTCATAGAACTTTTGTCTTACGCCTGCGTAATAAACGAACAACGGCTCACACGCTTAGTTTGAGCGCTTACACGAGCGATTTCAGCCATTGATTTCAGTATCGAGCTGAAATTTCTCATCCCGGGAATTTAACGCCAACCGGGCTGGAAATCTGTAGCCTGATTGAGATTCAACCCGTGCGTAATTCTTTTCATGTAAACACAATTTCGCAACGCCGGGCTTAAATCTCAGGTCCCCTTACCAGGATGACATTTCAATCCGGGTTGAATATATCCGTGTGTGCCTACACGTGCATGTTGCTCACAAACATTCCTAACTGCGTCTATGGAATCTCAATTAACTGTAATATCCGTAATTCAAAACATGTCCATCACGCAAACATATCCTCGTTTAGCACTGCATTGTACGACCTTCAGACCGTTCAATTCCGTGTTCCATTCGGCACAAGTATCATTGCCCTGTGGTTCACCAGACGACCACAGTGTTGGAACTACATCTGTTGTCTTGTACACTGGTATCCAGGTCCATGTGTCCGCAACCTAAAAAGAATCGTTTGAGAAATAGAAGACATTTACATACGTGTTTTTATTTAACATTTTAAAGTATGAACTCTAAATTTCGTGCATAAAGAATACATGACCGTGCATGCAGTGGTTGAATTAGAAGAACGCAGATTGACGTGGCGGAATGCAGGAATGGAAGGGATATCATGGCCTGAGTGGCTGCACCTATTTTCAGAGTGACGGAATTGCTAATTAATAATAATAATAATAATAATAATAATACTTTTTTTTTATTTGTTAATAACAATGATGTTATTTAGAATTTAAATACTTAGTACACTTTTTCAATATTGTCAATCAATCAATTAATGTCAGTTAGTTCAATTAGAAATATATAAAATCCGTTCAAACATTAAATTAGTTAAAATGTACATCAAAAGCAAAAAAATAAAGTTTCATTCAAAATATAGATTATAATTATAGATAATAATAATAAATAATAATATTAAAAATATAGATTAAAATATTTTTCTTTTCCAAATCTAAGTTTTAAAAATTTATATGTGAAAAAATAATAAAAATAATTGGAATAACCTAATTTAGAATTAAATCTTCCTTAAATAGCCAGAACAAAAAAAACAAACAATTAATGTATCCTTGCAACACCAGTCTCTATGTCTAAATCAATATATTTAACATTACAATGTACTCTTCGTATCACTCTAGACCCTCTTATAGACATAACAGGGCTGATCGAAGGATTGAAAAGGATATCTTTGCTCTTATCCACGCCATTGTCTTCGAGTACATCTCTCCTTTCTTATTTGCGAGTAGCTCAGCTAATCGACTGTGATATCTCAGACACTCTTCTCCCATTCCACCAGTTGTTGTATAGATCAGCGGTGTAAATGTTCCTTGCTCTATATCTGTGACCCGTTTGTTATACATACGTTTCTTCTCATTCTCACGCATACGGTAGATCTGTTTAGGAGTTAGATCTATATAAGATTCTGCATTTGGGATATACCCGGACAACAAAGAATGGAGATCTTTGTTTCTCCCCAAATTAAACCACGTGCATGTATACATCAAGTCGGGCGCCCGCTGATTTGTTTGACCCTGGGTTTATGACTTCGCCATTGACTTCTTGCAATACTGGTTCGATCTGCACATCGTTGCAAACGGTATTCAGTAGTTCAGCTTCCAAAACTCGTAATTCATTGTGGCGTTGAATGATGAACCCCCCTCATCTACATGTCATTGCATGATCTGCGCCAAAGGACTCTCCGCATACACACTTCGATGGGTTATCGTTGAAAGGCTAATCATATCTTAACTTCAATGCACTATCTGAACTCACGCTTGCTTAAATTAAAGCCCATCTCTAAAATCGGAATAACTGTCAACCAGGTATAGGCTCCATTCTCTGAGGCAAATTCCAAGATTCGCTTCACCTTTTGCGATGCTGAGCTGTTGATGACTCCAGCTTTTTCGTTTGTGACCTCGTTTTTCTATTTCCGTACCATCTGTTTCAGCGTTTGTATTCTGGAATCATCAGTTAGTTCATGCATTTGTGATTGGATTTGTTCCACCAATGGGGCTGTTACTTTTGTGGACGCTGCGTATTCTTCATCTGCTTCTTGGCATGGGTTTGTGACTCCAAGACCACCCTTTCTCACTGGCAGTGCCAGAATGTCGCGCTCAAGTTGGGTGCACTCGTGGTCTGTCAAAGCTGGTAGGAAGACCTTGGCTATTGCATTCTCTAATGGTTGTATTAGATCTTGAAATTCGGGTAGAGTTCGCAAGAAATATGTCCATCGATGTTTCAGGCCAAAGGTATAAACGGCGTAACTTGCTTGAGGATGTGTTGTTGCAAATTCAGCGAACTTGGTTATCTCTTTTATCCGTTCTTCTACTTTCTCGTTGACATATTCGGTCAGGTAAGATCTTGATCTAACTACTGCTTTCTGTCCTTGCGTTGTGATATGATGTTGATTGCAGTTTCTCCAAAGGTCTCCCTTGCGATTTGGTATACATCCTCGTTCTCAGGGTGTCCTTGGTACACTGGAAAATCGGAGGCCCTGGTCAGAGGAAAACGATTCAAGCGTGTGATTGGCTGGACGAAGGTTATTGTCTAAAACAGGAAGCTTAGTGATAAAATCTATTTTCAACTGTCAAACAACGCTGTGAATAGAGTGAAGATTATCGCTCAGATAACTCCGAAAAGTCTACGAATAAGGCTAACAAACTAGGATTCCTAAAGCGAGTCGCAACTGCGATGAGTTTTATCATTTAAGTCTCAAAATCGAACAATTTTAGTCATACCTTTGAATAGCATTTTGGTAAGCGAAATTGTGCCATTTTGCTCAGCGGGAAGAACAGTAAACAACAAACTTTTTGGACGTCATAATGAAGCAACTCTTTTTCCAATAACTGAGTGTATCTCGTTTGTTTCGTTTGTATATTAATTATGACCATGCTCGCACCAAGGGCAATATGATGTATAATTATTATCCGATGACTCAATGTCCTAGAATCTAGGACATCCGGTTTTCATCTGACCAGGGCCTTCGATTTTCCAGTGTACCGAGGAGGCCCTGGGAACGAGGATGACTAATGGTAGTATTTGTTTTAACATCAATAAGTTCTATCAGGTATAAAACCACTGACATGGTACTGATTTCTCTGTGTTTTCATCATGAACCATTAAAGTGTCTATGACACAAAAATTAAGTTTGTCCTATTTGAAAGAACACTGAAGATGACAATCAGTGATGATTTCCTTGTTTCGTTTTTGTGATATTTTAATTTGTTTGATATGTAAATGTCACATGTTGTGACGTACATGTGCAAAATGATTTATCTCAGAAGGTTATATATCTTTGCTATTATAAAACGAAATCATTTGAAATTCCACATGTTTAGTGTTGTAGGTGGAACACACGCACATGCTTCCTTCGAATTAATTTTGATTTGATAACAGCAATGACATATAACCTATTCAGATAATCAGATATGTCATTATGCACATGTAGGTTACAACATGTGACATTTACTTATTAAACAAATAGAAATATCTCCTTTTTAACATGCCTCTAACGACACTGCTTAGACTTAACATTTGAATTTTTTATTTTTGATACAGCATGATGTATTATTACCTTCTGAATGCCTACAAACATGGAAGTACACACAGGACATGTTTTCTTGATAAACTGTCCGACAAATGGCGTTGCGATTTTTGCCAAACTCCCATTCTTTCCTGCGCATTTCTCTTTTGCCTCCATCCATGTCAATTTTTCATCGTTGTGAAACATGAAGCAGGAAACTCCAAATGCATACCAATTTAGTTTACAATAGTCTGTTAAAGTATGGAGAGAAAATAGAAAAGATGTTGTTACAATAAGACATTCATTGTAAATCACGTGAACAATGTAGCGTGGTCATTCATATGTAAATGAGCTTAGGAGCAGGGTTTACGGAGTTACGTGCAATAACAAAGTGAACTTGAAACAGATGTTACAGTGCGCTACAAGGTATATATATAGCGAAAAGATTTTATTATTAGCAAGGGTGACTTGGGCCTGCGCTAAACGTCGCACAATAGACGAATTTAATTCAAACGAATTTAATTCGAATTAACGACGTAAATGCGACGTCGAGTTCAGTCGAATTTAATTGTTTTTACTTGGACTCGTGGAGCCTGAAAACGACTTCTTGAAAACACGGCGTCGAATTGTCACCGACAGAAGAGAAAGATTTTATTCGACGCGGCAATAATTCGTCGTTTTAACTCGAACACACATTACCGTCGCATTATCCGTCTGACTCAGACGAATTTAATTGCGCACCGAGACGAATTTATATTAATTCGTGCGTCGAATTTAATCGAGTTATACGTCGCAGTTTCGTCGAATAAAACTCAAACAATTAAATTCGCCTGAATTAGATTGAATTCGTCTATAGTGCAACGTTTAGTGCAGACATTGATTTATTATGTACATGGTCAACTAGAAATCCTTTCTTTGAAGAGGGACGATTAATGTCGTATTTCCCTCATCAATAGTTGTAAATGCCTTCACCCAGTTTTTTAAGGGCGATTAGACTAAACGTCTCTCATTACTATTAATGATCGAAGAAATTATCCCTCATAATAATCATCAGGGCGATAGTGACTGTGGATCTGAAGAACCCTGTTAAGATTGTTGCAAAGCTAGTAAAACTTATTTACCCTCTAGATTATCTGTACGTAATCTTGTTTTAGCCTTCAAAAGTTATGGAGAAATAATTTGTCTTCACGCATGTGTCCATTCTTTTGTCTACTTCCTCGGTGACCGGGCAATTACGAAGCAAAGACATGCATCGCGGGTTGTTAGTGATTACATGCTCCTCAAGCCTTGGGAGGGTTTGTAGACATTAATCACTAATAACCCTCAATGCCATATGTTCACTCATAATTATTGCATATGTAACCCTTTCCTATTGCTGGGGTTTTCTGTGACATGTTAAGTATAGAAAGTATTTAAATTGGCCGTTAATAAAATGAATCTTTTTTGGAGGTAAATAAATCCAGTTTTCTGATTGGGTACATTGTCAAATATTAGTATATTTATTCTCCGATGCCTTTGTAAGGGTTAGAGAATGATCACGTGTGCTTTATGGGATATAGAGTCCCGAAAATTAGATAGAAGGCTATATAGGGACTCTATTTTCCATAGAGCACGAGTGACCATTCTCTAACCGTCTTACAGAATGGTTGCAACCATGATTCAATTTTAACTATTAATTATAAATCTAGCACGTTTACTGGAGAACTTACTCTATATAGACTACAGTAATGACTCTGTTGAATTCATTAGTGGACTCTATATAGAGCTCACTGTGCTATATGACAAAAGAAAACAAAATATCTTTGCATGCGCAGTGGACCCAATATAGAGCTCATTATAGTATGTCTAATCTTGATGAATCAAAACACTATGGAATATAGAGCGTTGGAATACTCGATAGGGATCGGCTGAGTGTGTGCAACGATTCTTTAATACTGATTAGGGTCTTTATTTGGGTCAGGTTATGGGCGAGTGGCGATTATTATCTAGTGTTGACGCCAGAAAATGGTGATGGTCGCCACTTACCAGCCGTTTATATAAAGAGGTTTGTTTCTAGGTAAGTGTATTAATTAACATGCGAAAACTTAAAGTAATTCTCCATTGGCTCCAAATGACTATATATGCTTTTGGTCATTGAAAACAAAAGCCCATCTTTTTTTAATTGGGTAATGAAGGTTAAATGAGCAAACAGGAAGCTTAATGCCTAAAAAAACTGAATTGCTACATGTTTGACATGAATCGAATGATTATTAAAGTGTCTATGAAACGAAATTTTATTTCAGTTTTTTTAAGATTGTATTTGAAAGAACACCTTAGATACGTGACAGGTTATATGTGAGAATACGTTATATGTGAGAAACAAACGTTGGAGTTTTTTCTTGGGGTATGGTCTGATTTACATTTGCAATGTGTGGTTTCGTGTAATTAAACCAATCCAAAGATATGACTGATTTCCCGTTTTCTCCCACATACAACGTGTGACGTCATTGTTTAAATTACATAGCCAATAACTCAAATGTAGGTTAAAATCTGAAAAGACATTTTTCATTATCTTAGGTGTTCCTCCAAATACAATATCTTAAAAAGTGAAGTGAGATTTTTTTTCATAGGCACTTTAAATATGTTAAAATTTCTTACAATTAAATAAAATTTCAGCTTTATATGCACTTTAAATTATTAGGCTGTCTATACGTTCTCAGTTTTTTTTTGAAATTACGAGAGCAGGAAAAGTCCCTGGCATCGGTTGGTCAAACCACAGAGAAATATTGGGAGTAATAAATTAGTAATTTAATTTAGTATGCAAAATTATTCGGAGTAATGCAGTCCCGTTGGAGACATCAGGGACTTTAAAGGGCATATGAAATATAAATTTGGTTTTACAATTGTTCGATGTTTTTAGTACTTTAATATGCCATCTTTTCAATGAAACACTTTATTTTTCATTTCAACTTCGTTATAACAGTCAAAATAGCATTCGAAATTCACTATTCTAACTTGTCCGAGCCCAATTCACACAGGAGACCTGGGCCCGGGCTATGATGTAGGAAGGTGTACCATGCTTTCATATTATCAACACAGAAGTGAATTTACATGTGATGCGCCGAACTGTGTTTGTATTTGGCAAAGTTTTTTAAACTAGAAGTGTAATTGTAATATATCACTTTGGATTTGTAGAAGAATGTCAATGGAATGGAACGACTCAGAAACAGAAAGCATGTCTTCGAATAGTACGTCGAGTATCAATTCAGACATGTCGAGCCAGTTTGAAGAAGTCTTCAATTCGTATGAGCCATATGCTCACGAACCATTAGCAGATAGTTCCGATGACGAAGAAGAGGATGAAGTTGATCTCGATGGAATTCTGTTAACAACAATTCAAGACCGATACGAGGGAAAAGAAACTCATTGGTGTACTTGTGGCCATTGCGAGTCTGGTTTCTTGTGTGGACCAAAGGAGTATCGTTGCTGCAATGAGATTGAAGCTGCTAAACAGTTCCAGCGCGAGCCAGCCAGCATTAGTAGAACAGGTTAATTGTGTAACCGAACATCTTTGGTTTTGATGCTGTTGTTTTGCACCCTCGAGTTCTTAGAGTTGCAGCAAATGGGTTAAAAACGAGACGTGGCACAAGGTATCGACAACTTGGCAGTGACGAGAAAGCTTTCTTGAGAGCAGTGGCTTACAGACTTTTTATTTCGATGGTGTTTGGGTTCATGGGGTTCGATAATTTAAGGCCACTTCCTGCATGTGCATACACGAAAATTCGAAAAACTTTCTCAGAAGAAAAGCATGTAAACTTTATTGGTTATAAGGCAGTGGAAGAAAGGTATGAGGCATAATGGGAGGATGACATACTGACACATGTATATATGTGAAAATACTGAGATGGAGTTGATTGTAATTTCATCAATAGTTACTATTTTACTATTAATAAGCCCTTCAAGCAAGTACCATGTATATGTATATATATATATATATATATATATATATTACTATTTATATATATTTAATTAACACCATTACTTGAACTACTAAATTGTGTTTTACTATGAAAACTTTACTAAAGTGTGTTTACTAATGCAAACTTTGGCTTGTAATATCTGCACTATATACATGTAATAATAATAAATGAATAAATACTTCACATAAAAAGCTTCAACTATATTGGGCATGGAAAAGATTCTAATCTAGTTGCCAAGTGGATTGGGATGTTTAATTTTCACTCACCCCACCTAAATTTTATGTGTCTAGGAGCACTGGACTACCATACTTCCATTTACCCAAACCCAAAATTAAATTGCCCCGGGCAATCAGACTAAAGTTTTTTCCTTGCCCTGTAGTATATACAACATGAAAGGACAACCACATGCTTTCAACTAAAAAACCATCACATACTGTAACCTGATAGTGATTTATCATTGAAAACATTTTGTCGTCTTATTCAACCATGTTTACAATATATAACTTGATAAAAACACAATAATGTATGAGAAATATTTGAAACATATATGTGAATCTGTAATGAAGGCCCTGTGAGGGTTGTGATTGCATCAAGTTATATTATAAACACAAAGCACTCATTCTCTGTTTCAATGTTACAAAGCACACTATTTTGTATGTACTGTACTATAAAATAATACAAAAAAAGTTCGAAATGACAGTCTGCACAACTATGTTGTGCATTGTCCACGTTTATGTTCTTTCATAGGTTTCTTGTACCTTTGACAGCATCGTGTTTTCTTTGGTGGGCCATGGTTTTGCTGGCTAGCAATAGTTCTCTGAAGCTGCTCTTGTTCAATTACTGTGGAAAAATAACTAAGTTAATTTTCACTCATTTAGTACACCTGTTTAAAGTTAATTTTAAACTTCTAGCAATGGAAATATTAAAAGCAACAGAATATCAACAAGTAATTAAAGTAGAATCAAGGGTACTTACGAGATGGGAACAACTGCACAGTCATCTCTTTTCTTTTTTCAAATTTCTCAATTGCAGAGTGACGGTCCAGTTTGTCATCAAATTGAGAGCTAAGAGGGCCTGGAACATTTTGGGAGAACTCATTTATTTTGAGCTTCATGGCTGTCTTGTTGTTGTTAAATAACAAATTTCTCAAGCTTTTCACATAGTTGTATGTAGGAGGTACTGGGACAGTTCGAACCAATTCTTCTCCATTTTTGTATTTTGGGTAACGAATACCATAGTATGTTTTCCCATCTTTTGTCTTTTTCACTTCTCTTTTCATATTTTCATTGAAGTGAGCAATTGCCAGTACATGCCTAAAAAGTTAGCAGGCTTAGTTTTAGAATCTTAATAATTCAAAAAGAAACATGTACTGTATACAGCGGTTGAGATACGTAACATACCTGCAATAGGTTTCTGTGTAAGAATACGCAGTCATCTTTGGATGGAACTGATTTAGGGTCGAATGGAATGCTTCTAACTGACTTGTCTGAACTACTGGAGATAATTTGCCAATATCATTCAACATTTCGGTCCTTCTACAGATTGACACAACTTTGTCATAGGCATCGGTTCCTAAAAAAACAATATACACTGATTTTCAGGAAGGTACAATTTCAAATCTTATCCTTGACCAAAATTCATGCACAATTAAATTTTCATTTACCCATTTTAATCCAGTTTCTTTTGGGCAATTTGTCATGAACACATTGTTCAAACAGTGGGTCTGGGTGGTTGGTGTGGATGTTTGTGATATGCCTTGCATAGGATTTCCATTTTGCCAGTAGAAGTCCTCCATAGCCAGATTTTGTGGAGCAGGCGCACCAATATAAATGATTCCGAATTGGCTTTATCCATTCAGCAACAGCCTCATAACCTTTCTCTTTAGCCAACTTGGTCAACTTTTTGGTAATGCTTTTTGATACATGCCAAATATCATAAAAGTGCTCCACCAATGGATAGTTGGTCCTTAACCACTTCGCTATCCCTCTATGCCTGTCAGAAATAAATAGCTTTATTCTAACTCTTGCTTCTTTGAGGAATTGAAATGAACGTGTTGCACCCTCAAGTTCCATGGCTTGGCTTGAGCCAGTTTCATTAGCCTACAGTAGTGTCAGGACAACATATTTTAATTTTTAATAATTTTTATTACTTTATTATATATAAAAAATTATAAGATTTAATCCTCGAGCCGGGCGACGGGCCGAAGTCCTGGAGCCCGGTGAGGGTCCTAATCTCGACACGCGTGGAGTTAATTTTACACGCGTGTAGAAAAAGCAAGGCAGACGAAAATCTGGAAGCTGTTTATATATATATATATATATATACGTCGTAGGGTGTCATGCGGTAAGAATTGTTAAAAAATGCATATAAAGCAGGCGAGGGGTTGCATTCATGTATTTCTAGTTTATAATAATTGCTTTATTATTGATATGATAATGGTAATTATATGATGTTAATTAATTAATTTATTTTAGTTTCAGTACTTGCAGCTTGATATTAGTAATAGTTGTTGTTTGTTTGCCGTACAAGCTGGGTTAGTTGGAAAAACTCTAAGCTCTAGCCAGATGAGTTGCTTCAGATTGCTTCTGGCTAGCAATTTGAGGTTGCGGGTTCGAGTCCTGCACTTAGAGCTCAGAGTTTTTCCAACTAACCCAGTTTGTACAGCAAACAAACAACAACTAAAACCATAGCATTTATTCATACTATACCTGTAACAATTCAAAGTGGACAATTTTTCCAATTGAGGCACACAACATTGTGTATGCTCCATACTTGGCAGAAGGCCCCATAGAATCGAATCTGCCATCACCAGCCCAAATACTTTCTTGTGCCAACTGAACTTTTGCAATTAACCCAGACCGTGTTGACTCCCAAAACTGTATGATTGTTGGGAAAAGGTAATTTATTTGATGATTAAAAAATGTCCGGGCAGAATAAGCACAGAGACCCAGATGGGAGAATACCAAGAGGATTTTGCTGACACTCGCACCAGCAATCAATATGGCAAAACTTAAAAGCATATTTCCAGCAGGATATCTACCAAATACAAATGGCTGGTTATACCATTTAAATGGCTCTTTTCCCAACTGCTTGCATCTTTTGCAACATTGCACTATCCATTCTCTTTAACCAGCAACTTGGGTTTCTCAAGTTTACAGTTGAAGCAAAACATTGAGAAGAGATACTAAGCAAGAAAGGAAAACAATGAATTTTGGCCCATCTTGGGGGGAGGCATCTGGATCAACCCTATAAAAGGAATAAAAAAGGCTTATCAGGACACATAGTAAGAATGGCTGGGTATCAAAAGTTTTCTTAATTATCTTTTACCCAAAGAAAGTAATCTGTTCTAGCTCTTGTTATTACCTAACATGATTCTTCTCATTTGTGGTATTGATACCCTCATCCATATTATCACCATCACTGTCCACTTCACATTCAAGATTTAACCAGTTTGGGTCATCTTGATTCTCAATGTCGCTCATTTCATCAGCTTCTGCCAAATACTCGTCCAGTTCTTCAGGATCTACATTCACATTTCCATCTATTCTATCATCCTGATCCGTTGAAACAGAGCGCATGCCATTCAATACACCTTCTTCCAAATATCCAGCCTCAGGCACAGCCTCAATGCAGTTATAACATGTTGTTTTGGTCATCTTTAGCTTACCTTGCAGACGTTTTATTGTCTTTCTATAGTTTGAGCATTTCTGCTGAGCAGTTTTTAATTTATGCTTACAGTTCTGAAGCTCGTTTACACCATTTAATGATGTTTCATCAAGAGGGAAGACAGACGCGGACTCTGTTGGCAGGGTATGTTCCTCGTTTTTTTCATCTCCGACTTCGTGATCGTGGGTACTATCATTCTCAACTGCTGTATGGCTCTCTTCGATTTCGTTGACGTTGACAACTTTGGCTCGCTCGTTTGAATCGCGAGTAGTTTCTCTCAGAAGCTGTCTCTTAGCACGAAACCTCGAAGGTAGAGGTATGTGTGGTGTCGTTGGAGCTGGTGTTGTCGTATTGGGGAATGTTTGCGAAGCAATATCGTAGTCGTCAATTGTAGGTACTGCCTCGGACTTCAGGAACCTCTTACACGTGATACTGCTAGGAGAGCGATCAGGTGCTGGTGGAACGTAAATACCAAGTCTTTGCGTAAAATCACTTCCACAAAAATGGGCAGAACACAGCGCAGATGTCGCTGTTGCATTCCAATTCGGTCGATGTTTTCTCACGAATTTCGTCCATGAAGTACGTTGCTTTTCATTACGTGGAAACATATGCATCGAAATACCTTTCGATCGAATCGAATTCCGACAAGACCTTTGATGACTAAAGCCAGCAACGCAGTACTTTCCTCCTTTTCAAGGCATGGCCAGGAAAATTGGAGAAAACAATACACAAATCAAACTAAAGTATGCTCCTTGCGTGCTCTCTTACTTGTGAAATATCATGTTGCCTTTGAGTGGTACACCTTCCTACGTCATAGCTCGGGCCCAGGTCTCCTGTGTGAATTGGGGCTCGGACAAGTTAGAATAGTGAATTTCGAATGCTATTTTGACTGTTATAACGAAGTTGAAGTGAAAAATAAAGTGCCTCATTGAAAAGAGGGCATTTTAAAGTACTAAAAACATCGAACAATTGTAAAACCAAATTTACATTTCATATGCCCTTTAAGATCTACGACATCAACCTCATCGACAACGTCCTTTAAACAAAATAATTCTTTTTGCAAAACAAAAATAGTGGATAATATTTAGTCCCAAGAGTAATCTCAACGCCGTCCTCGTTCTCAGAGGCCAAAAGAGGAGACAGTGCTTTAAGATTGGCTTCAATACAGACACACAAGCAATATTGGGACGTTTTGGAAGTCATTAAATTAGCCTCAACTATAAAAAAATAGTCAGTAAACCGTGACTTCTTTAAATTGTAAAACTTATTTTGCTTTCTAACCGCCTTCGTCGTCCCAGCAACTTCAATTCCGGCTATTGTTGTAATGGCGGTCCCCTTGTAGAAGTTCATTGTAATGGCGGTTCTATTGATCCGTTGGCGGTCCAGTTGAAACTATTTGACTAAGAGGCACAAAACTATGCATCATTATGTTTCACCAGATAATTATGCCAGGGCCTTCCTCCGCCCTACCTATTTCAAAAAGGCCCTGAAATCGAGGTTGCGATTTTGTATCGTTTGATTCGTTGAATTTCATTACTTTAATTATAATACTTTTAACAAACCTAAATTCTTTTTAATGCACCATACCGATGCACTAGTGTTGGTTAAATCAGGACAACAGTTTCGACTGAAATATCCAGTATAACTGCTGTTTTCGTGGCAATTTCCTTCAACTTCAGGATATCCCAGACGGCTGTTATGAGTCCATCCGGCCCTGAATAGTACACACGATACGTTAAGTTAAAATGTTTAGTATATTTTCTTTGTTTTTATATCTAAGTCATGCTTTATTGTTTACTCTTTATTCGTTTGTTCATCAATTCCATAGTACATTTGTTACGTTACCGTTTGTAACCATACGTTATCTACGTTACAAATATTACCTTACATTTACGTTACAATACATTACATTACATTACATTGCACTGCAATACCGTCCCGTCCCGTCCTGTCCCGTCCTGTCCCGTCCCGTCCCGTCCCGTCCCGTCCCGTCCCGTCCCGTCCCGTCCCGTCCCGTCCCGTCCCGTCCCGTCCCGTCCCGTCCCGTCCCGTCCCGTCCCGTCCCGTCCCGTCCCGTCCCGTCCCGTCCCGTCCCGTCCCGTCCCGTCCCGTCCCGTCCCGTCCCGTCCCGTCCCGTCCCGTCCCGTCCCGTCCCGTCCCGTCCCGTCCCGTCCCGTCCCGTCCCGTCCCGTCCCGCCCCATATACAGTACCGTACCGTACCGTGCCGTGCCGTACCGTACCATGCCGTGCCGTACTGTGCTGCGGCGTGCCGTACCGTACCGTGCCGTGCCATGCAATACAATACATATAACTTCACATCACTCCTTCCTCACCTCACTTTCTATCCCATTTCATAATCTGACCTCACCTGACCGGACCCTATCGGATTATGCTGGATTGGACTTGATGGAAAGGGAAAGGAAGATAATTTTTAACACGAGACAGACAGAACAGCATAGGATATGAAATGACATGGCTGGACGAGACAGGTGTCATTACGTTGTATACCTCGCTTGTATTTACGTTGTCGTGATAGAATTGACCTTAACTACAATACGGTAAACTTCGACGCGCAACGAACCTTTTTATTACAGCAGAGTAACGACAGCCAGTTATAGTGTCTCGTAAGACATGCACCATATTACAAGGCGACGAGAGAGTGGGGAGACAGGAGGAGACAATTTAGCCCAGGGCATGACGCTATAGGGCCTCAGAGATGAAGAGGCCAGCTCGCACAAATTGTATTAAGAATTTTCTAAGAGATCTTTAGTATAGGCCACACAATTATAGCAGTAATGGCCCACAATATTAGGAAAAACTAAATGTAGTTGTTTATTTCAAACTTTAATAGCTACAGCCTACAGTCATTATATTGCGTGCTCGATCCTCAGTCGATGCCATATATTTATTTTGCTGGTAATTAAACAGATAATCGCGGGCCAACGAAGTCTCAAGGCATAGCGAAAATAGTGCCTTTAAAATGTTGAAAGTTCCCTTTCAGAGACCAAAGAATGCAAAAACATTTCCGGGGAGCACGCCGCGCGGGCCCCCAAATAATCGAGGCCTCAACCTCACCATTTTGTCTCGGGTCACCAGTTGTCTCTTTGTGGGCCTGGATTTTCATCTAAAGAAGCGCGTGCCGTATAATAAAATCAGTAATACGGTTTGTTAGATTACACTGCTTTACACTTAATTTACAACTATTTTAAAATTCTGAAAACATCTCTTCATTACTAACATACCAGACTACAGTAACTGAGATTTTAATATTTATAAATTTTACATATTTAAGCAAGGTTTACCTCGAGCAATGTGAACGCCCGTCGTCAGAAGCAGACTGTCCAATCTCAGTCGTGGTCGCTAAACGCGCGCCAAACGCCTTGCAAACTGTTTTAGCTTCGTTGTACATGAACCGTCCGATTATGTAAAATAAACCGTTGCTGCCTATTCCAAAACTTTTGTCAAAATAGCTGGAATACGTATCTGAAAACATGTAACTTTGGGTGAGTGAGTCCGTAAGTTATGATGCATATAGTAAATATGAAATGTGGCTTTAGCAAAGAAAAGAGGTCTTACCTATCTACTTTCCTATACCTACCTACCTACCTACCTACCTACCTACCTACCTACCTACCTACCTACCTACCTACCTAACTACCTGCCTGCCTGCCTACCTACACTGCAAAAAAAGTTCGCGTAAAACAACTCAAAAATTTGAGTAAAACGATGCGTCCACAGTGACACATACGTTTGAGTAATTTTACCTGTATTATTTGAGTAAATTTACGCAACACGGGAGTAAACTTACGCAGTAAGAGAGTAAGTTTACTCAAAATTTGAGTATAGTGAAATGCGTCCACAGTAACACATACTTTTGAGTAAATTTACTCAAGATGAGTAAAATGAAGATTTTACTCATGGTATGAGTAAATTTACTCAAGTTTCGAGTAAAGTTTACTCAAAATTTGAGTAAAGTGAAATGCGTCCACAGTAACACATACGTTTGAGTAAAAGTACTCACGCTATGGTGAGTAAATTAGCGATTTCACGCAAGCTTGAGTAAACGTACTCTCACTTTGAGTATACCGTTTGTCAAGAGAGAATACAGTTGGACAAATCAATTAAATGCATGCATTCGCGGTGAAACAATTGATATAGAAAGTAATATATTTACCTTAAAGTAACCATAGAAATATTTACACAAACATAAGTACCCCAAGCTCCCTTTATACGAGTATTTGTATACGATGTCTCTAGATGAACGTAAATTTTGGAAAAACTTTTAAGTGCAACTAATAATATATGTAACGTGTTCAAAAATTATTGTTTTCTTCATGGCAGTCAGGTGTTGGAGGCACAGCCACAGCAGTATTATCTGGCTCTTCGGCAGCAGGGGAGATATTCGCCAAGGAATTCACAATAGTTATGACTGACGTTGGTAGCTTGTTGGAGTCGGTAATTTGCAATATGCACTTTTGCAAATAGAAAAAAGAAACATTACTGAGCGTCATGGCCGGGTACTTGTACATAAAAACATAATAAGCTGCTAAAAGGGCAACAGTTCCTTAACTTCCACCATTCCTCCACAAGGCACAAAATTCAAAAAGGACTTGGAGGTCTGCCACGCGATGTATAAACAGTCTGGTTCGTTGTTCCTCACATACTGACGAGAGGAAATGGCGAAGCTTTCTCTTTTAATTGGGACGCCATTTCTTCAATGCTTTCATCTTTCTGTATATATATGAGAGAATATAATAACGATTTTGTCAGTTGTGGTAACAAACTTAAATATTGCTATTGCCACGAAACGTATATTTTACCTAATATATATAGTGAATGGCGATGTAATTGGATAGTTATTTTTGCCATTCACTGCGACACTGAGTCAAAAATATTGAGGAAGCGTGGAATTTGATAATTAAGAGAGAGATACATGCATGCACAGCACAAACATCATTAACAGCATTAACATATACTATACAATTAACGTTGCATATATGACTTCGATATTGGAAGTCATTGCTCGCGGGAACTAAGCGTATAATTCATAATAAAATAGGGTGATTTGCAATTATGGATAATTGCAAACAAAATGCCTCCTTTTCCATAATTCGTGCCGAAGATGATTGGCCAAAATATTCTGCAGCAAGTGGAGTTGCCCTAAACGATTTTAGGACAACGGTACCAAACTTTCCCTTTCCAAGTATCTTGTCATTCTCATGATCTTCGAGTTGACAAGATTTCTCTCGTTCTTTTTTCAAAACAACTTTCTTTAAATTCTTCAACTTTATTTTTTCACTTTTAGATTTCTGCCACATTTCATATCTTTCTTTTGTTGAGTTCTCTAAATCAATTGATTTGTTCAAGTTTCTGTTATCTTCTTTTAAGGGTTTTATTGTATCATTTATGCCACGATTTAACTCTTTTCCAACATCACGTTTTCTTTTTTGGCGTGATTTCCGTTGCCTTATTCTTTTAAATTCCTGTGAATGTTTTTGCTTTTCCTTGACACGACTGTAACAATTAGCATGCTGATTAGGTTTAATAAATTATATAAATTAAACGTAATCAAGTACAGTGTTTACATGCTTTGAATCCTGGCTTCGCAGTTCTCGACAACTGGCGGCTCTTTTGCAAGTGCGACCAGAAAGAGATAACGGCGAAAGGCGGCGTTAACCACCTTGCACAAAAGCTGTCACACAGCACACTGCTACTATACACAGGGTCAAGACAAAATTAATAACAATGCTACCTATGGCACATGATTTAATCTTGTAGTATATCAAAAGTTTTCAAGAACAATGTTCTTCATATACATATACATGTACAGTACCAAACATCTACGGTTTCATCATTAATTTTCAAACAAAATTATGCTAATTATTTTAAAAAGGGCACCAAATGTTATTTCTATTGTTTCTTTGTTTCAAAAGCTTGTTACATGTTTTGCAATTGTTGCATTTTTGTGTTGAAAATACTTCTATATGTTATATATTTTTGAAACTCTTGCAATGTTATTTAATATAAATTTATGCATTTCCTCTTTATCGGGCGGCTTGCGATAGCATGCGACCCAAAAGAGGTGCCGGCGAAAGGCGGCCAGAGGCCACCTTGCACAGCAACACAATGTGCATTAGCATAAATGTATATACATGCCTTAAATCCTGGCTTCGCAGTTCTCGACAACTGGCGGCTCTTTTGCAAGTGCGACCAGGAAGAGATAACGGCGAAAGGCGGCGTTAACCACCTTGCACAAAAGCTGTCAAACAGCACTGCTAGTACAGGGTCAAGACAAAATTAATAACAATGCTACCTATGGCACATGATTTAATCTTGTAGTATATCAAAAGTTTTCAAGAACAATGTTCTACATATACATGTACAGTACCAAACATCTACGGTTTCATCATTAATTTTCAAACAAAATTATGCTAATTATTTTAAAAAGGGCATCAAATGTTATTTCTATTGTTTCTTTGTTTCAAAAGCTTGTTACATATTTTGCAATTGTTGCATTTTTGTGTTGAAAATACTTCTATATGTTATTTATTTTTGAAACTCTTGCAATGTTATTTAATATAAATTTATGCATTTCCTCTTTATCGGGCGGCTTGCGATAGCATGCGACCCAAAAGAGGTGCCGGCGAAAGGCGGCCAGAGGCCACCTTGCACAGCAACACAATGTGCAAATAGCATAAATGTATATACATGCCTTAAATCCTGGCTTCGCAGTTCTCGACAACTGGCGGCTCTTTTGCAAGTGCGACCAGGAAGAGATAACGGCGAAAGGCGGCGTTAACCACCTTGCACAAAAGCTGTCAAACAGCACTGCTAGTACAGGGTCAAGACAAAATTAATAACAATGCTACCTATGGCACATGATTTAATCTTGTAGTATATCAAAAGTTTTCAAGAACAATGTTCTACATATACATGTACAGTACCAAACATCTACGGTTTCATCATTAATTTTCAAACAAAATTATGCTAATTATTTTAAAAAGGACATCAAATGTTATTTCTATATTGTTTCTTTGTTTCAAAAGCTTGTTACATGTTTTGAAACTGTTGCATTTTTGTGTAGAAAATACTTCTATATGTTTTATATTTTTGAAATTCTCGCAATGTTATTTAATATAAATTTTTGCATTTCCTCTTTATCGGGCGGCTTGCGATAGCATGCGACCCAAAAGAGGTGCCGGCGAAAGGCGGCCAGAGGCCACCTTGCACAGCAACACAATGCAACACAATGTGCAAATAGCATAAATGTATATACATACCTTGAATCCTGGCTTCGCAGTTCTCGACAACTGGCGGCTCTTTTGCAAGTGCGACCAGGAAGAGATAACGGCGAAAGGCGGCGTTAACCACCTTGCACAAAAGCTGTCAAACAGCACTGCTAGTACAGGGTCAAGACAAAATTAATAACAATGCTACCTATGGCACATGGATTAATCGTGTAGGTGGCTCTTTTGTTTTATCATAATAGCTAGTACATTGATCTGGTCAGTCATCTTAGGATTTCAAAAACAATATTCTATACGCAAAATGTCTATTCTCTATTGTTTGAACACCATCATAGTTTGTTCATTTCTTGACAATTTAATACATCTCTCTCATTTAATAATTACCTGTACCCGAGGTTGATAATTAAGTTAATAACTAGCTAAAAATAGAACCATGTAGGCTGTTGTCGGATTTTATTAATCTTATCCTATTTTATCTACTGATTAACTAAGCGAAGTTCATTTGTCTAATTGATATGTTTTCCATAAGTACACGCACCTGTGTATTAAATTATTCGCGCAACAAATTGCCCAGTTCTGGCTAATTTATTCATATATATACGTTTTGCTCACTGACTGAAATCTCTTTGAAACCCGAATTCATTTCGTTTCGCGTAAACTATTTCTATATTACTATCGTGATGTTCGTGCATATATCTTTTATCATCAAAGAATTAAAAATGAAATAGCTGGAATTAAAAAATAGCACTGCGCGCGCTCTAATTATTTATTTCTTGAGTTTCAATCGAACTACAGGGGTGCTGTACTGCTCACCTAAAATGTGTTCGCTTTGGCTCCGGAATACGCGAGTAAAGTAGATTATTAGACTTGTCATAGTAAGGGAATAGGTTTCAAGTGTCTAAAATACAAAGAAGGGCATAGATTTGAGAGCCATTGCAACGAGAAGTGCGTTTATCTTGTCAGTCGTTGGTACCATGCGGCATGTCGCCGATCTTTATTCAAACAACCGTGTTCAAACGCACGCAATGGAAATGTTTAATAGCTCGCGTCCAACAGTTCGAATCGGTTCGTTGTTACGCTATTTAGACATAATTTTAACATATAATACTTTTATAAACATTCATACGAGTGAAAATGCGAGTATTCAGCTGAAAAGATTTTGTTACAGCCTACTGCGCCCTTCCGAAGGCAATGCGCGTTTATGAACGAACTATCTATCTATATATATTTACCTTCAAATTTCTCGTAGTAATCTTTCAACCCAAGTTCGACCAACCACTCTTTGACTTCGTCGATCGATCTTTCCATCTTCCTGAGACCTGACTTTAGTACATCGGATAAAGATAAAATCGTAAGCAGCTTCTGATACACAAACCACAGCGCGCGACAATAAACGGCTTAACGGCAATACACTGAGTGAATGATATTCAAACCTGCATGTCAAATTGCGCGGCGATCGCTGATTGGTACCGCTCTATTGGACGTCATCAGTTTGTTTATCTCCTGTGGTTTTGGTGGTATTTCTATTTCATCACGTTTCACTCTGATGAAGGGCTCCGCTCAAATCGTCAGTATTTCGTTGATTTCGTTCTTTAAAACCTCGGCAGTTCGCAACTTTTTCGCTTTCCCCTTTTCACGCACATACATTCCTAGTTTTCCTGAGTATTTTCTCCCCTCCACTTTATCATAGTTGCTGGTTGACGGCCGTAAACATAGCGAATGATTTAACAGCTTAATTCCCATGTATTATTTTCAATTTGTTTATCGATCTGCTATTTTTATTTGCTATTTTCAACTTATGTCACCATTTTGGCACATATAAGATCTATACATTTGGACAAAATTCCAAAATCCAATTTTCAAATTCCGTTTACTCAGAGCATGAGTAAAATTAATTCCTTTTATTTTTATTTTACTCGAAGACTTGAGTAAAATGCTTTACTCAAACATTCGCTTTACTCAGCACTTGAGTAAAACGCTTTACTTAAACATTCGCTTTACTCAGTACTTGAGTAAAACGCATTAACAAGATGTTCAGTTTACTCAGTAGTTGAGTAAAACATCAACTTTACTCGCAAAATTGAGTTATTGCAACCTTTTGAGTAAACTAAAAGTGATAGTTTACTCAGTGTGAGTAGGTTTACTCAACTTATTGAGTATAAAAACGTCTTTACTCAAAACAATTTTACTCGAACGTTTGGGTGTAAAACTTTACTCAAATTTTTGCGTAGATTTACTCGATATTAGCATAAATTTGCACAAGAATTGAGTAAAACCGACGTTTTACTCAAATATTTGTGTTATTTTACTCAAATGCAAAAATACTTTTTTTGCAGTGTACCTACCTACCTACCTACCTACCTACCTACCTACCTACCTACATACCCACCCACCTACCCACCTATCTACCTATCTATACCTACCTACCTACCTACCTATACCTAGCTACCTACCTACCTACCTACCTATACCTACTTACATACTGACCTATACCTACCTACCGACCTACCTACCTACCTACCTACCTACCTACCTACCTACCTACCTACCTACCTACCTATCTACCTACCTACCTACCTACCTACCGAACTACCGAACTACCGAACTACCGAACTACCAACCTACCTACCTACCTACCTACCTACCAACCTACCTACCTACCTACCTACCTACCTACCTACCTACCTACCTACCTACCTACCTACCTAACTACCTACCTATACTTACCTATGAACGTACCTATCAATCTACTTACCTGCCTACGTGCAAAGTGTAAGTTACTATCTGTATATATAAGTACTCTCTTGTTATTGATCTACATGCCGGTGTAATCAATCTATTACACAATGTATGTATATATAATCTTACCTAGGTTATGCTAATAAAGTCATGTTTGTTTGTTTTTAACCTACCTACTTACTTACCTACTTACTTAATACCGACTTGCTTACCTATATATGCCTACTGACTTATCTACCTACCCACCTACCTATACCTACATAGAAACCTACATACCTACTTACCTTCATACCTACACACCTACCTAACTACCATATTTACCGATCCACCAGGCAATCCACTAACTACAGTTTTTGATAACTTACTTGAATTTTCGCATCGTTCCCCTGAATACTGCAAGGGACAACGACACTGATGAGTTCGTTTCCAATGATTTACTTTACACTGATCACTCCTCTTGCATTTCATACATCTCTTACAGTACATCTGCATAATTAAAAGAAAAGAGTGACTATTTCTAATTAAAAACCATATCCAGACTGGGTCGTTTTGATTCTTTGCGACTGGGTGGACAAAAACGCCAGCATCCAAAATCTATTAAATTGTATTAATGAATGAATGGGAACCCTAGAATAAACAGCATTAAGGAAAGTTGAGAAAATTAAGCCAAAGGCAGAAAACGACGAGGTCTATGCCTGGAGGCACAATTGATATCGTTCATAGTCGATGATATACATGATATAGTGAATGATTTTGTTTATAATAATATACATGAAAATATTTCTCAATTCTAATTGGCTGAGAAGAGTGCAATTTTAGTGTAATTCAGTACAGAAAAATGAAATACAGTGCAAATTTTGTAATTTGCACAAAAAAAATTTTTGAAACCTACATACCTACTTACTTTCATGGCTTAAAAGCTCTTCCTGTTAATTTTTTTTAATGTATGTTTTCTCTTTATGATAATTTTTTTCATGTATATTATTAATAAGTAATAGCATGGTTTCGAGTGCAATTTGAAAAAACACGCACTCGTGAGTGTTTCAAAGACCGCAAATAGCACTCGTCCTTCGGACTCGTGCAATTTTGATAGTCTTTAAAAAACTCACTCGTGCATGTTTTTTCCAAATTGCACTCGAAACCATGCTATTACCTGTACATATATCTTTCTCTTCTTTCTCTTCAATTGGTTTTATCATTTTGGGATAGATGCCTGCATGCCAACCTGCGTGCAGACTTCCCCCGTTTTTGTTCATAGTTAATAGAAACCAAACATTGTTTGGAAGCTGAACAAAAGTCATTGCTTTATGTTTTTGTTCAGGTTTATGGAAATTTGTGCACTTTCAGGGTTACTGAACATATTGTGCTTTCTGTATAATGAAGCAATCATCCAATAACAACGTTTGGGGTTCAATCACTCAACCGTACTGTAATATGAATAAACCTAAAACAAAGGATTTGTGCACCTTCCTGTACCTTTCAACATGAATACGAACATGAACATGAACGTAACTTGATTTCTAACCGCTTTGATGTTTGCGGGGGTTTCCAAACCACGTTTCTCTTCTATTAACTATGCATGGCTATACTACGTCTTGTATTTCTGTTTAAAATCGTATATCTTGCACACAATATGAATAATTCTATACGCCAATTAACAATAGAAAGGAAACCATAAGGTTTTATACCTTCTTGACAAAGAAAGGTTTTTCACTATTACTATAGCAATCTATTAAGTTGGCTCCCTACGGTAATTTTAAGAAGGGACAGCATGGCATCGGCACATGCGTCAATAACAATCTTGTCGAGTTGATATTAGTAGTGATACCCCCCCATCCAGACCCCAAAGGGATGCCGCCTCATTAAATATTCAATTTTTATTTATTCATTTTTTAGCGTCGCGTTACGTCACTAAGTTCTAACCCTAGTCGCGGCACCCCCGTACCCCCGCTTTTAGCCAACCCCCCGGGGTTTTTACTACGTCATTCATTCTCATGCTCCCTCAGGACCCCCTACCCCTAACCCTAGCTTGTTACTTAACCCCCCTGGTATTCACTACGTCATTCCCGATTGGTCTCCGACTGTTGCGTACGGTACACGTTTGACAAGATGGATATTATTTACGACGAACTACAGAGAAATAACATTGACATCGACAGAGACACTTTGTCGTTTCACCTTAGCTCTTGTTTAGGAGAACATCAAGTAATATTCGACAGTATCAGTGGCCAAATACCAGGAATATGTCTTCAACACGTTTATGAAGAGATGAACCCTAACAATTTCGGTCGAATTATCGCATATCTAACCCTGGTGTATAGAGTAAACGAATCCTTGGATGAAGAATCAATTCGAGAAGCCGTAAGAAGAACGATCAACGATTTGAGATGTATTGACTTGACAACATATGAAATAAAACTCTCTTGGTTTAAACGGCTGACTCGACTATTTTATTAACGTTGTCAAGCATATTGCAAGTGTTGCTAAGACTGATATTTGCATACTGCCATGTGTAAAACCTCATTAAAAACTCGTTAGTAATGTAGACAAAAGAACGAGTCTGGGCGAGTCTGGGCGACGTCAGAGCTTGGACAAAGAAAACCTAATTAATATGTGTGTAACCATAGAGTGTTGAACAGCGTCCCTTCGTTTAGTGTATCATTCACTTACTGTTTGTCGTCAGAGTAAGATCGTCGTAATGGAGTGTCTACACGGTAAACTTGCATCTAACTCAACGACCAAAAATGGCTTATTCTGGTTCTGTGGACAAAAGCCTAGCTGTCAGTTTTTCTGCCCTGAAGAAGATTGTTACATGTTTGGCAAAGCCGTAGATAGTTTTCGAAGAAGTGGCTGTATACATCCAGTGTGTCCTTCCCATCAGATGCTGGCGACACTGCGAATGGTTAAAGACAAAATGAAAGAAAGTTACGGGAGACCTTACTTTGTCTGCTCTGAGCGAGAGAATCCCTGCTCGTTTTGGCAATGGGGAGATGTCTTCGAGAGTCCCAAGCCGTTGTGTAAACACAGAAAAGTTTGTCGTATCCAAAAAGTCAAGAAAGAAGGTGATAACCAAGGTCGTCTGTTTTACTCGTGTCCCAACGAAAGAGAGGACTGCTGTGACTTTTTCGAATGGAAACCGGAAGAAGATCCCCTTGAACCCTTTTCCACTGTTCTGTTCAGTATGCCACCATCCTACCGATATACAGTCAGAAAGACTGGAGAGACATTCACGAGCCACGAAACTGATCATAAAAAAGCCTACGAAGAGTACCTTTTTCAAAAGTCGGTAAACGAATTGACTACAGACTTGGGAAATCTGAACATTTGTTGAACTTATATAATTTTGTATTCTAATTTATAATGTAATAAATATGTTTGAATTTATATCGTGTCGCTGACTTCACTTTATTCATTTACCTCTAACCTTTGTCGCGTGAACATGACTTGCTGTGGAGATTTACCACAAATATCTCTTCGTAATATTTTTCGAAAGATTCGCTGTATATCAGCATGCTGTGGGGGGAAAATTGTGATACAGGCATCCGAATTAGATGGCGGAACAGTACCTTCACGATCTGTATTACAACCCAAAAAGTCCGGCAAGTTTTGGCGGCGTAGATGCCTTATACCGTGTCGTAAAAAGTGACGGTAAATTTCAGATATCCCGAAACAAGATAAAAACATGGCTTAGACAGCAAGATACTTATACTCTGCATAAACCCGTACGGCATAACTTTAAGCGAAATCGTGTTATTGTTGGAGCGATGGACGAGGAGTGGGAGGCCGATCTAGTCATTATGGATTCACTTAGTAAAACAAATAATGGTTATAAATACGTTTTAACTGTTATTGATGTACTGTCCAAATTTGCGTGGGTGGAACCATTAAAAACAAAGACTGGAGAGAGTTTGATTAAAGCCTAGTTTGAAAAGATACTAAAGAAAGGAAGAAAACCTGAAACACTTCATACCGATAAAGGAACTGAATTTACCAATAAACGCTTTCAAAAATTGTTGAAGGACAAACATATTCGGTTTTTTACAACACACAACGATACCAAGGCATCCATCGTTGAACGATTTAATCGAACGTTAAAGGGGAAGATGTGGAAATACTTTACAGCTAAGAATACGTTGAAATATATCGATGTAGTGCAGAAATTAGTGTATTCCTACAACCATTCGAGACACCGTAGTATTGGAATGCGACCGGCTGATGTCAATCGAGAAAACGAAAGTGTTGTATGGCAAAAACTGTATGGTGATGAGTCCAGCAAACCCGTCAAGTACAAATTCAACATTGATGACCAAGTCCGGATTAGCAAAGCAAGACGTACATTCAAGAAAGGCTACTTACCTAATTGGACCGAAGAGGTGTTCACCATCACGAAGCGAGTACCCCGACGACCGCCAGTGTACAAGATTGCTGATTATCACGGAGAAGAGTTACAAGGAACATTTTACGAACAGGAATTGCAAAGAGTTACAAAGACAGATAGTGACTTTTATAGAATAGAAAGAGTAATTAAGTCACGCATGCGTGGTAAACGTAAAGAGTATCTCGTAAAATGGTTAGGCTATCCTGAAGATTTTAATTCTTGGATACCAGCCGATAATGTAAAAGATATAACGAAATAAAAATGTGTGTACCTTACAATTTGTGTTCATTTGCGTATTGTTCTTCGACATGACAACACAGTTTTATTTAACGCTTCCAAGCAATAGTTCTATGGAATATTTTCCTGATAATACTGTAGCAAATTTTAAAGTGAAACTTGCTGAAACTATACAACTGACAGGTGACTGGGAAGTAGCCTTGTCAGAATTGTATTATCCCCATACATGGAGCACAATTCGAAAAGGTAATCAACAAACGTTTCTCTATAACGTTGGAACGAAATATGACGATACGGCTCTCATTCCAAATGGTTACTATAACACCATTGCTAATCTCGTAGGGGTTTTAAACCGTAGCATGACAAAAGAGGCACGAACCAAGATAAAATTTTCTTACATTGCAAGTAAACACAAAGTCATGATTGATGTGTCTAAAGGTTCACTCGTGTGGATATCTGGTGATATTGCTACAACCTTAGGGTTTCAACAAGACACCGTAATTAAGAAAAAAACCCTAAGCCCTTACGTAGCAGACGTTAACGCGGGATTTTCAGCCATGTATGTATATACCGATATCGTGGATGCACAGTTTGTCGGTGATGTCAAAGTGCCTCTACTCAGAATTGTCAACACTCAAGGAGTTTATGGAGAAAACGTGAACGTCAGTCTCCGTAACCTACAATATATTCCTGTCAAGGTAAAGTCCTTCGAAACAATTGAGGTGAATATAAAGGACGACAAAAACGAAAACGTATCATTTGCCTTCGGGAAGTCGATCGTGACACTTCACTTTAGACAGCGGAGATCTTCGTATTTCATTTAAAAATGAGACATACAATTATTCCAGACGTAAAGCAATTTCAACAACATTATTTGAGAAGACAACAAGGTGGAAGTCTACCTGGTTTCCGAGGTGCACGTATTCAGAAAGGTTATGGCATTGGAAGTTTTTTTAAAAGTATTGCACTCTTTGCAATACCTCTGGTAAAACAAGGAGCTAAAGCTATTGGAAGAAGAGCTCTGCAAGCTGTAAAAGACGTTGGTCAAGATGTTCTGGCAGGGAAGAATGTAAAGCAAGCTATAAAAGGGCGTGGTTCTGAAGCCTTGAAAGATCTTGCTCAAAAAGGGGTCCGTCAGGTGACGAACCAATCAGGAGCCGGTCGTAAACGCAAACGGGTGAATTCTCCTATAAAAGCCAACACAAGACGTAAAACCACCAGTCGTTCACAAGCTGTGAATAAGAAAACATCTGTGCCTACAGAAGCAAAGATCGGACCGTTTATAAAATATAAATCATGAGTCAAGCCTTTAACACCCTGCATAAAGATTCGTGTGGTTGTGGAAAATCAGAATTAGATTTATTTGTAATGCCTGCTACACAAGTAGAAATGAATAAAGGATTTTGGGAAGACATAGATCCAGTATCGAGCATTGGAGCTTCAGACACCATCGAGTTTCTGTGTGCTGCAAATTCTGATGTGTATACCGATTTAGCAAACAGTTATCTACACGTTAAAGCAAAAATAACCAACAACGACGGATCTGATCTCGATGAAGATGTTCAAGTCGGGCCTGTAAATCTGTGGATGCATGCTCTATTTTCTCAAGTAGAAGTTTACCTGAACAACAAGCTTGTCACACCGTCGAGCACTGCTTATCCCTACCGATCATATATGGAGACTGTACTGAACTTTAGCAAAGACGCAAAATCATCTCATCTAACCTCAGCGCTGTTCTATAAAGATCAAGCTGGGCGAATGGATGTCGTGAACCCTGTAGCAGGAGATGCCGATGCAAACAAGGGTTTGAAACTGCGGTATGTTCATGCAAGCCAGAGTAAGTCTGTGGCTATGGAAGGAAGAATCCATTCCGACCTGTTTGCACAAGCCCGTTATATTCTTGGTGCTGTACCAATCAAACTCAAGCTAGTGCGTTCAAGAAATCCATTTTCCCTAGTGTCGTCAGCAGATCATCCTGACTTTAAAGTGGTTTTGGAAGAATGTGTATTTCGCGCTCGACGTGTCAACGTCTCCTCTACCGTTATGATGGCTCATACTAATGCCCTTCAACGTGTCACGGCCAAGTACCCTATCAATCGTGTCAGTTGTAAAGTGGTTTCTGTACCGAGAGGAAATATGTCAGGAAATCAACCAAATATATTTCAAGGCCCTCTACCTGATCGAGTGGTTATCGGAATGGTGGATGCAGATGCTTATAATGGTACCTATACTAAAAATCCTTTCAATTTCAAAAACTACGACATCACTTCTCTTGGTCTAACGGTAAATGGAGAACATTTGCCTGGAAAACCCCTACAACTGAAATTTGCTGCTGCGAGAGGAAGTAACTACGTGTCCGCTTTCCAAACCTTGTATGCTGGTACTAACAAGTTATTTCAAAATGATGGCAATGGTATTACACGAGATGAGTATGCCAATGGGTACACTTTATTCGTGTTTGATCTGACAGCTGATCTGTGCCTGAGTGATCATATTCAACCGATTAAAAACGGAAACGTATCGATAGAATGTCAATTTGGAACGGCTCTGACAGCAGCTATAAATATCGTGGTGCTTGGAGAATTTCAAAGTCTTATCGAAATTGACGCCAACCGCAACGTTCTGTGCGACTTTAGCAGTTAAGATGAACACTCTACAAATCCTAAACGTCCTGAAAAGTGATCCATTTACCAAGACCGTATTTAAAGACGTGTTACCATCCGATCGTCTACCAAGTCAGATACCGAAAAGACCTAGAGGTTTTATTCTGAATGTGGATTCTAGTAATGGACCTGGTACGCATTGCGTAGCAATTTATCTCACTTCAGATGGACAAGGGGAATTTTTGGACTCGTACGGACAAGAACCCGGATTTTATAGCAAAAGCTTTGAAACGTTTTTACGAGATCATACTATCAGTTTTACCTGGAATGAACAGACTTTACAGTCATTAGGGTCTCGCGTGTGTGGACAATATTGTTTATTTTATGCTTTACATCGATGTAGAAATATAGCCATGTCAACAATTGTTGGCATGTTTACTAATAATAAAGAATGGAATGACATGCTAGTCCGTGACTTTATGCGTAAATATTATTGTGTGTAATAAATACAAGACAAATAATGTTGTAAACAATTCTTTATTGTAATATCAAAAGTTTTACAAGGAATAAATTTATTTAACCCATTTATATGGATGTAAGTTTTTGTCTCTTCGTTTCTGTTTTTCTTTTGTTCTTTTTGATGTTGCGGGAGATGACGTCAGGGGGGTGGTGTCTGAAATATCTTTAGTCTTATATTCTCGTACCATGCTTAAACGATTTTCATTTCTGATAATGCCTTCGGGAACATTCATGTTTCCTAATGCTTTTGCGAAAAGCTGCCATCCAGCAGGGTTGAAATTCTTTCGTTGACGTAGAGAATCGTTGACCAAGTCAACAACATTTGTACCCGGAATTGGTCGTCCTTTAAACACCATTTGTCCTTGGTCAGTCCATCCTATGAGGTCTTTATTCGCTTTAAGTTTCTTAACCAACTGTCGAGCTCTTGATTTCATTGTTACTGGTACACTTTCTAAAATGTCAGTTTCTATCTCTTCAGGCAACTCAGAGGGTGCAGCAATCTCCTCTGTATTCACTGATTCTTCAGGTTTATCGTCGTCAGCTATGGGCGTCGATACGACGTTTACACGTACGGGTCTACTTATGCGTTTATCGTAATAATTCAGGTAGCGTTGAAGCGACTGATCGTACATTTTCACTTTCTCGTCTTGTGTTATATCTTGACGTTTAAGAAGATTTTGCATTTCTGAATCTAGTTCATTCACCTGCGTTGTTAAAGGAGTGACCAAGGGTTTCTTTCGATCTGTCATATGTTCTGGAACTAACACCAATCTCCTGACGTGTTCCATTATTTGGTTAAAAAACTCGCCAGTTGTTCAAGTACAGGAGCTAAGAGAAACGGTAGAAAACCTTCACCTTCTTGTAGAATGACTTTCTTTCTTTTTGCTACTGGATGACGTTTATCAGCAACAAACTTGATATGATCGTTTTAAGGGGCTAGTTTCCTTGCTGTTTTCGGAGTAATCTTAATTGTTTCACGCCACACGTTCAAAAGACACTGTCTAATGGCTTCCAATATATCGTCGTCGGCAGCTTTTATAATTGCGTTTCGCAGTTGAGGATTACACTTTGCCAATACTTTTAAAACATCGCAGTTCTTTCTTATACAAGCAGACATTGTCAAATGATCACATTGTCACTGAACAGCCCCTTTTATACTCTGGGCTGGTACACGTAGTGGGTGTCAGTCGGAAAGATCCCGGATCTTACTCGGATTTCATCGGGACATGTCGGCGTGAGATCAACAAACAAGTAGGAATACGGCTCTCTAGTCGCCATCTGATAGGCTTGCTGAAAAAATTTTGTGTTGCTTGGATACAGTTGCTTAGCCAAATGAACTACTTGACTAGCATCTCGAACATTTTTGGTTAACACGAGATAACTGGCATTCAGAGAGATGGTACGATGATCTTTGCTTTGATGAAATAGGTTTTGCACGATATAAATCACACTGAGATTCCCATGGTGCGATTTTTTCGTAAATAGTTTAGCGATTTCTGCGTCTTTCTCTCCCATCATGTCATCAATGATGTACAAATTTCTTGTTTGGGGGTTAATGCTATCCAACATCGATTGAGGCAAACCTTGGATAAAATGAATCCCTGGAATTAGGGTTTCTATTTCAGCAAACGTATCTTGATATTCCGAGTAGAAATACATGATATTTTCTGGAGCAGGTTCGATCATAATTTGGGCGTTGGCTAACAATTCCTTGACAAAGGATGTCTTCCCCGTCTTGGTCCCCCCAGAGACCATGAGCCCAAACGGATGTGTTAACTGTATGGAGTACATAGTTAAACTGAACAGAACGCTTGTGAAATCTTATTTATACCATTTTGGCCGCTTCGTACATTGTACCCGTTTTGTGTACTTAGTAATTCGAATAAGTCTGTGTAATTCGTTTAACAAAGTTTCTAAATCTATAGGAGAAGCTTTAGCTCGAATCAAATACGGTTGCCTATCTTTTGAAGAGAGTTGATGAACATTGGATAAATGATTTGCTAATCTTAATAAACCTTGCTTGCCACAGACAGGACAATCCTTACGCCTTCGAGGCATGATAACAAATGAACGATTTGAAATGATACTCAAAAATAAATACTTTATATGGCCCTGGGGGCCTTTTTCGAGGCCCTGTGGCCCTATCGCTTGAATACACTCCCTGTCCCCTCTGACCCTCCACCCCCACCCTAACCCTGTGTTCTAAAAGACCCTCATTAAGCCCTTAAACCGCCTCGCCAGAAAATTGACAATAGATAGTATTAATAAAAGATATATTTACAAATACACACAAAATTTTTAAAATTATTTACAAACACACAAAGTTAAAATCCATAAGGTAAAGTATCAAAATGATCAACTATCACACGTTTATTATACACAACTCTATAATCTTTAGTTTCCCCCCTGGTTGACACACTCTTTTCTTTTCTTTCACGCACTATTTTTTACGGAATATTTACAGACAACGGATCTACCACATCACACATAACATTAAGGTACACCATATCACACATGACATTAAAATTAACTTTCTGTACAGTTCTGTAATTGAGAGTGATCCCTCGCACTTTGCACACCGTTTTACCCGAGTTCGTCTCATACGCGTAATTTTTGGGGCCACAAATGTGGTGATGTGATTGCCGTCCAGTTCGTCAGTGAGCTCACCAAGGTAGGATCCGGTGGGTGGTTCCCAGTCTCCTTCCTTTGACACGTAGATCACAGAGTCTGTATCAAAATACAAGACTCGGCGATCCAACTGTTCCAGGACACCATAGAGCTTGAGACGGGCGTGGGCTGTCGTGAAGGCGGCGATAACAACGTTGGTCTTTCCACTGGCTTCAACAAACTCGTCGACGTTCTCGAAGTGGACCTCAATCAGTTCGTCGTTGATGAAGTTGGCGTCTGTCACGGTGATTTTGTCGCTGGATAGCAGGTCGAAGTATTCGGCTGGATCTGAGATGATCTTGACCTGGGTCATGTTGGGACGCTGTGCAAATTTACCTATAGTAATATAAAAACAAAAAAAACAAACATTAACCTCTGTGTAAACAACTGCATTACGTCTCCCCCAGGCCCTCCATTCACCCCTCCATTCACATTTAATATGTGTTTTGTTCTACTCACCCCAAAAAGAATTCAACATCAGCTTTGCCAGCGCCCTCAGACCAGGATTCTTGACAATCTGATTCGGATCCAGCTGAATACCTTCGTTGGCAGCATAATCAGCGATATATTGGGCCTTCTTCTCGTCGGTGTCGCAGTCTGCAGGGAAACCACTCGCCTGAAGAAGAATAATGATAATAAGTCATAATTGATAAGTAACATGTGAAAAACAATATTAATATCTTACCTCTTGTTTGATTTTGAGGAACGTGTCCACGTAGTCTTTGAAGAGACCATCAGTGTGCTCGTGGAAATGCCAAACTTCGTCAATCTTTAGCATCTGATATCCCATCTCCATTGCTTTCTCCAACTCCAAGGTGACCCAGGTTCCATGGACAACTCGGTCGATGTCGGAATGGCGACATGGTTCTTGTTGAAGGGTATCAGCACAGGTGCGACATAACGGGAACATGAGTTTTCCTTGGGTGCGGTACGGGAGGACAGGATGGTAAAGGCCACGGGGAGGAAGGACAGAGCATTTCACTAAACCAAAGTATTCACTGACCGGTTTGAAATTTTCGGTGATGATTTCGGGATGGCCAATGGGATATTCACCGTACTTGTTGCACCACGGGTACAAACTGCAAAAATCCACGTAGTGGACTTTCTCGTTAGGCTGGGCTTCGTAGAAGAGACGAGTCGCATTGGTTCTTCCACCGAAGAAACCTTCTCGTGGTTGCAGGGGTTCCGAAATCTCAAAGCGATCGAAAAAGGTCTTCATCTCGGGGTCTGCAGCGAGCTGACGGTCGATGTCGCAAGTCCATATTTCCACAACGTTATAGCCATTGTCCGTTAAGAACTGAACTTTTTCCAGGGTTTTTTGATGAAGTTCATGCATGGTTAACTCGTTGACAGGATTGATGGTGTCTCTGGCATAACATTTGGTACAACCATGCCACAGACAGCCTTGCACCTCCCACACGGTGTTCGTTTCGGCGTTGTACCCATCGACGAGGTATTTCCCAATGCGTTGCTCTCCATGATTGCGGGCATGTCGAATGGCGATATTGTCACGCTGGGCGATATAAGCCAACATCTTCAGTGCAATCACCGACTGCTTATTCTCAGGTGTATAACCACAGGGTGGAATAACAGCGATGGTGTTTTCACGCAGAAATGTTTTGCGAAAAACCAGGTTGCAAGCGGAGGCGATGGTGAGGCAAGAGGCAAAAGGGTCCACATCGGTGACTTGACGGAACAACTCACGAAACTCCAGACAACATTGACGGAGAATATCTACATCGGACTGGCAGTAGCTCAGGATGTCGGCTTGAAAGTCGAAGACATACTCTTGATTCTGAAGCTCGTTGTACCACACGTAAAACTTCTCTCGATCGCCAGGACTCATACCATCAGGATCGTAGAATTTGGCTTCAGGAAGGGGTCCAACATAGTCTTGGTTCTCGGCGCGGTTAAAAAAATGTGGAAAGTAGCCTTTCTGGAGTTCAGTAATGCCAAACGTTTTTGGAAAGTCTGCCAAACGCATAGGGATGAAACAGAGTGAGTCGATGAACTTGATATTCCTTTCTGGCACGGAGAGAGACAAGATTTTTGCACCGCGAGTAATCACCTCCGGAGTTATGCCATTCTTATAAAGGTACTGGAGGATAAAGTACCCATCATACGCCTGAAAATTGTGCGCGATGAAGGTAGTATTGGCGTTCTCCTTGAAGAGCCATTCGCAGAATCCCTCCTTGGTATTGGACCCAGAAAACACGATCTCATCACCGCTTTCGTTCTGGACCACGCAGAGATTGGGAATATGTTGTCCGTCGTCTTGTGTACATTCGAAATCGAAGAACATTAAGGTCTGGTCTCTTTCGTCGCCACCATTCCCACTGTCCACAGCGACGTCATCGTCAAGAAACTCGTTAGTGGTACCTTCTTGGGCAGGTTGTCGGTTCCTCTCAACTATGGGCTGAATATAGCACTGGTGATTGTCAGGTTTCACGTATTTTTGGCAAACGGAGCAGCGCACTAGGCCACAATGATGATCATGCATGCTGGCTCTTGTCACGACGCGTTGGCACTTTTTACATTTTATCAGGGAACAACAGAGGGCTTTCTTGTTGTCGGTGGTTTCTTTGTGGCGGGCGAAGCATTCGTCGCTTTTAAAAAACCGGTGGCAGTCTTTGCAATACTTCCATTTGACGACTGGGCAGTTCTGAATATGGCACAGTTTGCATAAGTCTCCACAAGGATGGTCGGTGATCTTGTCGTAACCTTTCTTGCACGTATGGCAATACTGTTTCCTGGCGAGGAAGGCAGGCATACTCGTGATCACATCGTAGTGGTTGTCATGGTGATAGAGGTATAGGTGTTTCTCGGCTTCGGGACCCGAATAAACTAGGGCGTTCAAGTGTTCCTTGGAGACGACATTGAGTTGGTATCCAGGGAGGACAGCCTGGAACGTTTTGATCTCGGGGATCCCGCAAGGACCCAGGGGGACACCAGCGGTCTCGTGGAGTTCATGAGCTAATTGAACTTGGAGAGGTCTCTCTGGTCTGCGAATATAATTATATCGTGGGTCGTTGTCCAATTTTGCCTTGGCAACGACGATCGCACGAGCACAACAAAGTTCGTCTTTGTTTTTGATCTGAATGAAACATTGTTTTTCGTCGAGGTAGCTCTGAAGATTAACTACGTTTCGTTTACGGCCGGTTCCACCTTGGGGCATTTCAACATGGACCACGTTGACGTTGACCGATTCGTCCAAGGTAAACTGTGTATTAGATTGGACAACTCTCTCCACGGCGGCCAAGAATTTCTCAGGGGTCAAACGATCTCGGGGGTAGGAAAGGCAAAGAAATGGGACGGTCGAGTTGGTGGGAATTCAGGATAAGGCGAACTTGGTCATGAGGGGGCCATATCGGTGGTTAGACGATCAAACAGGTGCTGAAAAGCGCGGTTTAAAACACGTGTAACATTTGAAACACCATGAACGTTTAACGGGTTGAACTGGATGGTATAATCCGTACCTAAAACATAGTACACTATCTTACACATTTGACCAGGTCATAGGAATTAAAAGCATGGTAAACCTCATCTCATATCACACGTCAAACGGTCAAGTGAGCGCTTAAAAGCGCTGTTTAACGTGGAAACCACACGCCATGAACATTTAAAATCGTGAAAACTGAATAGTATAATCGGTACCTGTGGTCCTGAACTTTCGGACGTTGACCTGTTTCGCCGATTTGATGGTGAAGTACTCCTCGTCGGGTTTTGGCGCTTCGGTGTAGACTCATCAACGTCGCCACGTTTTCGCTTACTGCCTTCTCCCACTTGGTTTTCGATCGATTCAGGGATATCGGGTTGTTCCTCGTTATGGCACAGAAACTCGTCGTTGGCCCAATCTTCGTTGAACTGACGGCGTTCGTCATCGGTCCAATTGGCCATCATTTCGCTTACAACACCAGATGGCGTCTCTGTCTCTCGTTGAAGATCATCAGCCATAGCATTCGTCCAAAAGACAATCCTCTGCTGTAAAGCAGCCCGCTTCTGCTCCTCCGTAAATACAAAAGACTGCTCCAAAAACTCCAGAGCACTCTCCGTCTCACAATTCTTGATCAATTCGACCATATCAATCTAAAAACATAAGTGGCAAAATCATAAGTATACATTCGCAAAATCATAAGTATACACTCAAGTTTCGCACGAAAATAACGCTCGAAACACAAACTTACCGTTTGAGACATCTTGATCACAGTAGAATAAAAACTTTCCAATAAGACACTTTCCAAGACACACTCCAAAAGACTTTCGACGTTACTCGTAAGAGAACAGAAATCGAATGAGACGACGCGACGCTGTACATTCTCTATGGTTACATCCTAAGATTGCCCAAACATGTTCTTTTGTTTCATTTATTAATGAGTTTTTAATGAGTTTTTAACGAGTTTCCTACATGTGGCTTATGCAAATATCAGTAATTTTACCCCTTATCATCCTCAACCGTCTCTTGAATACTGTGTTAAATATTCTACACTATGCAAATATCACTGCTCCTACCTCCTACGTGTGCACTGAGCCGCCCCGTAACTAAATAATATTTCGTTTATATACCGTCAGATAAAATTGTTCCTACGGCTTTTTCGAATCATCTAAAATCTTAAGTTCTTACGATTCTTCACTTACAAACGAAGGGTTTAGCTAGCAATGATTCTAGGATGATTGAATATTTAGGTTCTAATATAATATTCATTATATGCTATTAATCTAAGTCTATACGAGCTCTGCCAATTCAGACACTTAGACTGCTCAAAACTCTCTATACTCATCGAGACAAGGTTTCAGATAAAAAATAGAAAGTGCCTCTATCAATTTCTCTTTAGTTCCTTGTAAAGAACGTCTATTTTGTTAAAGTTTACTGTACGCATGCTACGTGCGTTTACGTGTCCCACAAGTGTTGGCTATAAGTAGGGTTAAGGGTTTAAATGAAAAGGTGATTACTATTACTTATAAGGATATAAGCAGAGTACCTTTTGAACTTCGGAAATCAGTCGGAGACCAATCGGGAATGATGGGGGGTTAAGTAACATCTAGGGTTTAGGGGTTAGGGTTAGGAGGTCCCAAAGGAGTCTGAGAACGAATGACGACGTAAGCATAAATAATAGGTATGACGTAGTGAAAACCGGGGGGTGGGGTTGAATGACAGCTAGGATTAGGGGGGAAGTTAGGGTTAGGAGGTCCTATAGGAGCATGAGCCATAATGACGTATGCATAATGAGATTAGGGTTAGAGTGTCCTATAGGAGCATGAGCCATAATGACGTAATGAGATTAGAGTTAGAACGTCACAAAGGAGAATGAATAAATAATAAGTTGAATATTTAATGAGATTAGGGTTAGAGGGTCGCAAAGGAGCATGAGAATGAATAATTAAAAATTGAATATTTAATGAGGCGGCATCCCTTTGGGGTCTGGATGGGGGGGTATCACTAGTGATATTCTCTCACGTCAGCAGCAGTCCGAGCCATACAAATCCTCAAATATCGCAAATTTGCTTCCGTGAAGTTCTTTAAAATATTGTGCATAAAGAAATAGGAAAACCTTAAACAACATACTTAGTTTTCAAAAAATTCAAACTACAGAACATTTTTTAATCCATTAAATTTATAGCGAAAGCTCTGTTTTGTCAACTTTCCATAATATTTTGCTGTAGTGTTCTCTGTGGAAAAAGCTGGCCATATGACAGTTTTAATGAGAAAATTTGACCGCAGAAAACAGGAAATTTCGTGTAAATAGACGAAAACCGTGAAAATTTGATAAATTTCAAACGTCGTTATTACCATGGTAACAGCAGACATTAGTATACTATTCAACAAATACTTAATAAGTTTTGTTTTGTTTCCGCAGTTCAGTACTATACAGAATAATTATATAATAGTTATTTTATAGACAGCAATAACCATAGACTATGACTGAACGTAACAAGCCATGAAAAAACTAAAACTCTACGGAGCCACCTTAAATTTTGATGCGATTTAGGCTTTCATTTTTTGTCAGCCTTTAGTTTGCTGACGTGCTACGATATGCAGATTTTAATCACATAATAACTTTTAATTTGTTTAAACAACTATACCGATTTTGGTAGGATATAATAATAGATACTCAAAATCTAGAATAGAGTTTTCGGCCTCGAAATAATCATATCCAGACACATATATTAAAATAAAAATTGCGTGTAAAACTATCAGTCCAATACAATACAATAAACCAATAGCGGTGGCAAGACTAAGTTTTAATTGCACAGTAGGCCTACAAAGTAGAGCCGAGAATTGATAAATATAACTTTTATAAACCGTTTACCTCATCCAACGGTTGGTCGTAGTAACGGCAACCTTCTTTCTCCTGGATTTCTCCTTCTAGTGTTAAAAATCTGTTGAGTGTGTTCAACTCGCATTTTGTACCACAAACATTGAATGACAAGCATCGGCAATTTAAATAACACAAAAAAAAGCATTTCGCGTCGTTGCTGACTGTTGTAACTTCAAGCTTCTTGTTGTTGACTAAATAACGGTCCTCCCATCCATCTCTTCGATCAAAAATTGTTTGCGAGCATCCAGTAAGAAGCTCAGTTTCACTAGTCCAGTTAAAACATAGCAAGTAAGACAATAGAAAATGAACGTTTTTCGCCATCGCACGACTAGGATAGCTAGCTCAACACGAGAAAACATCTGTCTGCGCGCAGGTGTTTGCATGTTATAAAACGAAATACTAATTGAATTGCCAAATGAAAGATAATTAAACTGCAACTTGCCATCCTATTTCGTTTCATAATAATTCTATATTTATACTTTATGCAACTCTAACTAAAATTTGATGATATTTTGTGGTATTTTCCTAAAACGTGAATAACATAATTGCCTTTGAAAGGATTGGTCTTTCGACAAAATTTAACCTGACCCAATTATTCACCTGAACGGTCAGAATTTTAGAACTGAAAAGCATCGATGACAGTAACAGTAAAAATAATGTTTATTTATGAAAACGCCACATTCCGTGCTCGGCAAAAAATCTTAGGATTTTTTCGTGCTCTCCCAATTTCCCGCGTGCATCCATAACTCGATGGAGCACGCTAAACCATGAACCATTTCTTAAGTGGCGGTGAACTGAAATTCGACGTTTCAGAGAAGTTACATTAACCTCAAGTTTGTTCATGACGTTAGCTATAGCCATTGCGCTGTTTGTTGCATTCGTGTACGTTATAATCTTTACTGAACAATATCAGCGCCGGACTTAGGACTGTGGAGGCCCCTGGGCGGTCACTGACCAGCACAATATATCAATTCTATTTCTGAATGCATGATAAGTTACATAGTCAACTTCGAAGTCACAATTCCCACACTGAATCAGGTTTACAATTACAACTTGTCAACTCCATCAATCAATCTGTCATAATCGATTAATCGTCATAGCATGCATACACTTTTAGAAATGACCCTATGTATCATCCATATATCTTTTGTCTTGTTTTTGACTCATATTTTGGGCTCTCAAGATTTTTTTAATTTCAACACCTATTTTTTCAAATTTCAATACATTTTTGTGGAGGCTTCTACGGTTCCGCCTGGAAGAAAAATTCGGAACCGGTCTCGAATTCATCCGGTTCCGTCCAGGGCCGTCAATAGAGAGTTTGGCAATCGCGACGTCTTTGACGACGGCTACGTCAACAACCCCAAAAGGACTGGGACGAGTTTAATGTTCACGTTGGAACGTCGCCCGTACGTTCTCCTGCGACGCCATTTTTGTTAAACTGGCGTTGTGTGACAACGGCAAGCATTGATATGGCAGAAACTGGAGAAAATAAGTAACAGCAGAAGATAAGTAAGTATTGAGTCCTGGATTTGTTGGATAAATATATTTTCATCTATTCAACTAATTTTCCAATAATATTAGGAAAATATCGATGAAATGGAAATCGCTACAATTATTACCGGTAGCCGTCGCGAATTAAAATTTGCCAAATTGCCGAATTTTGCAACGGCTACGATATTAAAAAGAGGTTATCGTCCCAGTCCTTTTGGGGTTGTTTACGTGGCCGTCGTCAAAGACGTCGCGATTGCCAAACTCTCTGATAGCGGGGGAGGGGGCAGCAGAGGCAATTGCCCCCCAGAGAAAATCCAAAATATGATTTTTATGTCACACATCACATTTGCTTCCAGTCAATTGTGTTCGCGCTTTATCCCGTTAGAGCAATTATTTTGCAGTCATTTGCTACTCACTTTTCACCGAAACGTTCCGAAGTTCGCAAGTTTGTTGGGAAGTTCAAAGCTCGTTTTAAACTATGCATTTGATTGACTTCTTGCCTTCTTGATTCCTAGTAGCCGGCAATAAATTGCGTAGTTCAAAACGAACTTTGAACTTCCCAACAAACTTTGTAACGAACTTCTGAACATTTTGGTGAAAAGTGACAAGTGAGTTGCAAATGACTGTACATAGTTGTCTTTGTAAATATGTAATACTGTAGTTTTAGACAAAATCTTTTGTAAAAATGAGCGAATGTGTCTTAAAAAATATGTTTTGAAATGTTCAAAATTTTGCCCAAATATGATGTCAGATCGCGGGAAATGCCATTTCAGAGACTCAAATTTCAAAAATTTTCCAGGGGAGCCTACCACCGGACCCCCCTAGAAATTCGGCAGTCTTACTGGCCCCCTGACTAAAAATGCCTACCTATGGCCCTGGTTCCGTCTGTTTACACGGCGAAATAGGACGAATTCGAGACCCGTCTCGAATTCGTCCGATACCGTGTAAACGGAACCTAAATGTTATGGTTTCCCTTTTTGAGGCACTGTTATATGTTTAATTATTTCTATGGATGGTTTTCACTCACGTGATCGGTGGCCCCGTTGGGGTGGTGAAACAATATGAAATTTTTGAAAAAAATAGAGCTAAATTCCCTTAGCATAAAGATGGTACACCAATATGGCCGCCATTTCATTGTTTCGGTACACCAATATGGCCGCCGCGACGTCAGATGAAACGATCTGTTGGCTTTCCTATTTGTCTTGAAAGATAGTCTTCCCATTTTAACTTTTTCACTTCCGGGGCGGGGAGCCGTGGGAGCCGCAGCTCCCCCCCCCCCCCCCCCCCTTTTGATATCTTTTGATATAAAACAACAGACATGTAACTACAAAACTGATGCAATATGCCATTGTGTCAGGAAATAAACTGTAAACAGTACTGAGTGTATGGATTTTGAGTATCTATGTGACGTTTGCGTGTTTTGAGTATTTTATATGACGTTTTTTATGCTTTAGAGTCTGTAAAATCTTCCTCCAAAAGCCAGGAAATGGCATTTCAGCGACTCTCGATTTCAAAATCGAAACCCCTAAAAATTTATTTTGATTTCGGCTTCCCCCCCTTTCAAAATCCTGGCTACGTCCCTGTGCGGTCCAGTCAGCACTTTAAAGTTCAGTGTCCTAAATGTGTAAGGTTAGTCGCTTTATAATAGGCAAAGGTTTAGAATAAAAATAATGCAAATATAGTAGTTTAAATTGGCGAGGTTTAAGGAGGATATTTGTAAGTTAGGTGACATGGAAGGTTCCGCTACTAGTGTAAGAGAGCAATATCAATTAATAGCTCTGAGAGTTAAGCCCCATGATATTGTTCAAACTTTTCTGAGATCTTAAAATTAATTGCCCGTGATAACTAATTTAAAACATATCCACCATACAGACATATCTTCGTTTAGCAGTGCATGGTACGACGTTCAGACCATTCAATTCCGTATTTCATTCGGCACAAGCGTCGCCACACTGTGGCTCATCACTCACCAGACGACCACAGTGTTCGGATCAACATCTGTTAATTGTCTTCTACGCCGGTATCCAGGTCCACGCATGTGTCCGCAACCTAAAAATAACTATTTGAGATGAGAAAACGTTTTTCGTGTCTTAAAATTTCTAGGATACACCCCGCGGACTAATCGTCCTTGCAGCTGGTGGCTAAGTTACCGTTACAAATGACGCCGGTGGACGTAGACGGCTGAAAGGAAAATTGCAAGCCAGTTTTGACTATAAAGCACATGCAGTGAGATATGTAAGTCTTAAGAAAGCGGGGATACCGGAGAAAACATCCGAAGCATGCAATACCACTACAGGACGTAAACCTTTTGAGAAAAATCTGGTTTTCCATACTCCAGACACGACAAAACAATGAAATAAAATGCCCCATGCAAACTCAGACAAATCTCTTCCTGACATACTGACTCTTGTCGTGTCGTGTCTTTGGAAAAAAGCTTACAGATGGTTTATCACTATCCACCTGTTGACTGGCGCCAAGGGAAACATCGAGTTTTACGGACCCGAAGGCTTCAATGTCAAATGTAATACCAAACACTTTTAAATACCAAATGACTCTAAATTTAAAAAAGGCAAAAAGACTTTAACCAAAACGCTTAATTGACTTTGACACCAGACTCAACAAGTACAAAGAACAGCTTTAAATTTATCCAGGGTTTTTTCAGACCTTTGAAGATATGTATATAGATATTCTTTCCTTTGGAAAATGGACTATTTCGAACCAGACAAGCTCGACACAAGCTCTAATTTTCAAAATGTTCCAAAAAGTCCAAAGTTCTTGATCTGATGCAATAATCGCCTATTCATGTGAACAACGCATGATTAAAGCAGCGTCAGAGTTTTTTTTAAGTTTGTGCACTTTGACAGTACCGAACGCATGCGGGGTTTTTTTGTATGGGTCGAAGACCCGGAGCCCGGTGAGGGTGCTATAATCTCGACATGCGTAGAGTCCACTTTACACGTGTGTTGAAATGCGAATCTGTTTGAGCGATCTGAGTATTTGTTTACATGTGTGGACGGATCATACGCGTTGAAGATTGTGGGGCACTGGGAAGAATATAGTTATTACCAAAAAGATTTCAACTAACAATATTCTTGACAAAAGACTTGTGAAAGGATATTAGTACGGACCTCACGCTCGGCCAACCCGGAGCCCGAGTGAGGGTGCTAATCTCGACACGCGTGGAGTACACGCGAAATAACACGCAAGTGGGAAAGAAATTCTGCGAGATGTTTATATATATATCTATATATCTATATACAACTTGAGAAATTCGAATAGCAGGGTACTGGTAACTAATCCGTTAAATTTTTCAAATTATTTAAATTTACGTCAGCAAATTATAATTTCGGTTGGATTACAAAATAGTTTTTCAACGATCACGACGAAAGAAATCTTTGCCAGAAAAAATGGTTCAGCTAAAATGTACATTAATATTACTATGAAAAAAGACCAAAGAAAGAAGGCTAACAAGAGATGGCAGCGAGAAAAAGACAACAATAAATACGACTTAAAACCACTGGAAAAATCCTAAAAATTAATACGATGCCGACCGAAAACGATGCCGACCGAAATATAACTGAAAGAAGAAGGATGTGTCCTGAAACTGTTCAAAGCCGGTAAAGAATTTTGCTCTGGTGTATTCTACATAATTCGAGAGGGAACGATGAAGAAATTTTGAAACAAACGACTTTTTAGATGATGAAGAGAACTGAATGATGCCTTGTCATATTTATGTGTCAACAACGAAAAAAGTAAGAAACCAGGAACGAGAAAAACAATCCGAAGAGAGTACCTGTAGACTGAATTGGCAGTGTTTGTGGTCACAAAAGCAGAAGAAAGTTTAACGGTAGGAGATTAGTATTTAACAGTTTAGCTGAGTTAAAACAGAAGAAATCTTGAAAATGAAAATTAATATAAATAATATATTGTCTAGAATCGTCTTTCAACGCTAGGACGTTGACATTGTGCGATTTGTGTCTTTTCTTGGCCACTGTTTATATATATTTTTGAATGAAAATTTGTCATTTGGTTCATCTCGTTTTTGTTTTTTTTAATATTGACATTGCATGTCCTTTCGGTGTGTCAATACCATAGAAATAATACACGACTACAGATGAACCTTGCTAACTAATTTTCTGGATGTTTTCTGATCTGTGTTCATCAATACAACGAAAAACAGAAATTAGGGGAGGGGGGGGGGGGGGGGGGAAGGGGGGTTAAAAAATGCATATAAAGCTGGCGAGGGGTTGTTGCGTTCATGTATTTCTGGTTATATTACAAGTAATATTTGTTTTCTGGTCCGTACGCAAAACGACGCATGCTGAGTGGTTCCTGAGCGGTCGGGATTTTGCGATATTGAAAATAGAGACCTCTGGCAGATACAATTTTAATTCCACATTTCGCGGACATCTGCTGTTTCTGTCTCCATTCATTCCAGGGCCATCGACTTCTGACGCCGCAGAATGCATCCTTGCCCGGCCATAACTCAAGTTTTCATTTCTAAATAGCAATGTTCTAAATAGCTTAGTCAAGTTGACTCAACAACTGTCAACCTGGAGAAGGGAGCGTCGACGATTGTAGAAACGTTGTAAAATTCTTGACTGGAGTTTTTTTTTATCAAACTTGGATAATCAAATTTGTGTACTTACTTATACAAATACGAACGTTTCACCTTCACTTTCGAGTTGTTACTTTAATACGGACTAAAATGTGGCCGGTAAGCTATAAACACCACTTACACCAGGCAGAATAATTCAACCACAATGTGACAATATATACCGATGACGTACGTACATGTGTAATGCTAGCTTTCAATATAGTTAGCGTATATGGTCACAACTCGTAACGCGTTCATACTGAGCCATGGAATTGATTTTCCACACTACTACAAATTATTTCTATAGAAACGGTGATGGTTTTCGCCCTTTTAAAAAATCAGTTGATGAGTTAGCAATAAATAACTACGATTCTTACCAGATACTATCAAATCTATTCAAATAACCTGCCCTGGAAAGCCCTTAAAATTAAGCCTTAGAATTTTTCAGGAAAAACAGAATTTCTCTGAATGAGTTTACTTGGAAATAATTGCGCAAAATTTAAAGTTAGTGCAAACTTCCTGTTGCACTTACAGGCGCGGCGGAACGGAAAAAATGTTGGTTGGGCGGAAATCTGGAATAAAATTTTAAGATTGCTAAACAACTCATTAGATGATCAACTCATCCACAGGATATGCGCTTAGCTTAATTATTTGCGGAATCCGCAAATAATTAAGCTAAGCGCATATCCTGTAAAGTCTATAAAACACTTCTAGTAAGTCTCCCAGTATTTTCTATATATTTCTTCTCTTTTAATTCTCGTATATGGCTTTAGATGAAAAAAAACCCAACATTTCAACAGTTGAACCAAACCAACCCAGCTTGTTTTGATGAAGAACAATTACAAGGAAAAAGTTAGTGTGAGAATTAATACAAGTTTATTTATGCGTTTTAGTATATTGTTTAACACTGCATGGTACGTAGAAATTCATTGATTTCTAACCGTGTTTATAGTACGCACAATGCGATAAGTCCTAGGAATGGTTTCAAACATCCAAAGAATATAAACATATATAGAGCAAAATATGATATCAACTGTCAAAATTTAATGAGTCCCCTCTAACAAGTCCACTTGGTTATTCTAAATTACTCTATTTTTTCTTAAATTACGCGATATTATATTTTCCAAAACGGTTTTTTCTATCACTGACAGCTGCAATAAACTGATTTCCAATATTGGCTATGCTCAGTTTATCAGTCAATTCCTTGTGAACGTAGAGGATCATGCAGTGATTTAGTCTTTCTTGGGACATGGTGGTTAGAAAATATGTTTTGAGTACTAGTCTTCGTAGAGCAGAGGCTGAGCGTTCACTCACTGCATTGGTTGCAGGCAACACAAGAATTAACTTCACAAGCTTAATGACTTCCAAGAAATAATCATCAGTTGCACGAGGGAGAGCTTTCAAATATGCTACGACGTCCTTCAACCCAACTCAAGATCAGACTTATCAAGTTGCACTCTGAGAGTTTGAAGCTGTGTCAACAAGGAATTGCTTTCTAAGTCATCTTCGTAAAATTCAGTGACATGACCAAGATCTTCCGAAAACTCCTTTCCATTTGTTGCATTTAGCAGGAGAGACTGGGGACGCGAATATGCCTTGTACCTGGGCTGATTACATTTGTCGTGTATAAAATTTATGAGAAGGTCGAGCGCTTCAAAATAGATGAATTTTTTGACCAAAATCGTTGCGATTGAGGAGCCAGGCGGAAAAAGAAGTCTTGTTAAAAATATGATAGCCTAGCAAATAGCTTTAAGTAAAGGCATAATGAACACATAATATATAAAATGTTGATTACTGATGTTTCGTTACCCAATCAGTAACATCTTCAGAGTGAATATTTACAACGATGAATCGGCTTAAATAGCGCTTAACTGTTACAAAAATAGATAATGATGAAAGTGACAAAAGATGCGACAGAAATTAGAGAAGCGAGACGGTGGAAACAGTGAGTTAACAAACAGATGTGCCACAGAGGAAGGGAAAAATAATAATAAAAAAAAAATTAGAAAAGTGCTAAAGGAAATGATCGAGTGTTGGCGTTGAGAGCAGGTTTGATTTTGGAAATTAATAGGCTTTCTCGAATGAGAACGTCAAATTGAGTGGTACCAGAAGATAAAATAGAAAAATCATCAAAAGAAGCAGTATGTCTGGTTTGTCTTAGGTGTGACAGTACACCTGAAAGTGCACTAACTGACACTGTTTTGCCAGTGTCGGCCGAAATACCCATGTGCTCCGAGTTTCTAGTGTGTAACAGACTAACAGTCGTCTGTTTGTTAACTCACTGTTTCCACCGTCTCACTCTGAAAATGTTACTGATTAGGTAACGAAACGTTAGTAGCTAATAAACATTTTATATATTATGTGTTCATTATACCTTTACTTAAAGATATTTGCTAGATGAATCTAAAGTAAGCTTTAGGTGTTTAATTCTGGGAAATCACCTGAGCTTTTTCCATCATCATAACGCATTGGGCGCTTTCTTTTCCATGGGAGTTGTGGTGATGAAATAATTTCTTCTTCACTGGCCTTTTTAAAAACATTTTGCCAAAAGAGCTTAAAACTTTCATCATTTATAATACTTTGCAGGGTTTTCACCGTCATACTTGCAATAAGTTGTCCCTAGGAAGCTAATTTGTCTGTTCCCTGAAGGCTTTTAGACAAGATGTCAGTGTGATTCATCATTAGGTAACCCAGTTGTAACCCAAAATAATACTCGAAAGCTTTTATCTGGGCTTTCACACCGAGGATTCTTGCTTTGGTATCTGAAGTGAGATTGGTTTCTAAAGAATCTTCCCATAATTGTATCAGTGACTTGAAGTTATCAAGAACACTCTTTAGGGAATTCGCCTTTACAGTCCACCGAGTCGGGCACAATGTTCTGAATCCTGGTGTTCCAGGTGCTAGCTCTTCTTTAAGCTTCTCAAACATTGTGTCTCCCTTCGGAGAATACTTGAGCAGTTTAGATATTTCGCCTGTGATATCTAAGGTATCCTGAAAAATTTTAACCCGACGGATGGTATCACTTACTGCTAGATTAAGATCATGACCATAACAATGGCTGAATAAGCCGCTCGCTTTTCTTGTTTTAGAACTTGGGTGGCCACTCTGATTCCAGACATATTGCTAGCCCCATCGTAGCACTGATCTCTTCAGTTGTTTATACTCAGGCTAATTCTTGTGAGGACATCTTGCAAATAATGAACAAGGGTCGCTGATGAAATTTCGGGTACCTGATAAAGCCCTAAGAAATCCTCATGAGCATTCAATTCACAGTCGACCCATCTTATACATATGACCAACTGCTCTCTGCTGGAACTATCGGTAACTTCGTCAGCCATTAAAGTATAGCGAACCCCATTATGAAAATTCCCTGTTATCTTGCGCAAAACACTTAAAGCCATTTTGAATATCATGGCTCGTGTATTTTTTGCTTTTCTTTTGCAACCATGCGTTTATTCTTGGATCTGAAAGTCCTTGGAATTTCATCAGTTGAATGAAATTGCTTTCTTCATTATCGTGTCCTCGTAAGGCTATTCCTTGGCGCGCAAGATATCTGAGGCTTTCTAGTATTTTGCTGAGCATTTCTCTGTTCTCAACCTTTTCCTGAGCTAGCTGGCATGATAACTTGTCACCTATGTCGGATCGTTGCTTAGAAAGAATAGTAATGTCTATTGCTTCTTTGTGACAGTCAGAAGACTGGTGAGTTTTAAAGCGTTGTGCTGCATTTTTCCAATTTAAAAATCCCTTGGAAATAAATGAATTGTCTTTCCGGGAAGATTTCAACTTTGATTTGTTAGCCACACAGAGGTGGAAAAAAACAGCACTGTCCAAACCTTCGTTATAGTGAATCCATGGAAATGTTTTAAACAATATTCTGGATTAAATGACCGTGTTGTTTGCGAAGACATGGCCAAAGACGTGTTTAGGAAATCTGAAGGAATTATTTGGTTGCTTTTGGACAAGAATGGGACTGTTATTCGAGGAACCAATAATGCTGGAGGTAGTAGGAATAGAAGTAGAGGACCCAGCAGCAGCAGAAGGGGAAGGTTTTTCAACATTTGACTTGTAACACTGATTACAAAACAAACGTGGGATGTCTGTGTATTGCCATTAGCATCGTCATGTATATTTCACAAACATGGGCATATATAGCTTACACGGTCTGAGCAAATACAGCATATGTTTTCCTCTGACACATTTATGTCTGTTTTAAAAAAAGGTCAAAAGAGCAGTCAATTTCTGAGAATTTAATTATAGTGTTAGTGTGTGTTACTTATACACTGACGACTTAGCCAATACCAATATAAACTGTTTTTATTGTAATTAAAAGACTGATCTACTTTCTTTCATCATGGACGCGTGTTATTCAGTTGTGACACGTCGTATTTATTGGTGGAGTTGACATCACATCTATATCGGTAAATTAATATAATACATTACTGAATTGTGAAACTAAACAATAGAATTGAAAGTTATTCATTTTCACTAGTTAACAGCTTACATGTGCCTTGATACATTAGTTTTCTCCATCATGTTTTTGTTGAAGAAGCTGCCTACTTTTCTTTGACTGAGCACATGTCTTGGCTTCGGGTTAGCCGCCATCTTTTCAATCTTAGTTAACTTTCCGCTGGTTCAAAACAATGCTGGCGTTCTTAAGTCTCAAGTTCCCAACGTGAGCAAAATTCTCGAACTAATGGTAATGACAAAGGGCCCAAATAATAAAATATCCTAAATTATGAAGTAATGTAACTCAAATGTTTTTATGCTTAAAAATATGTCCACTAAATGCGTTGATTCGGAAAAATACCCGTCAACCTCGTACCCAGGCTTTTGCCGAGTATGCGCTGATCGCCATTTTGAATAATTAAACTGGCAAAAGTTGGTGGGGCATCTGCCCTACCTGCCCACACGGTTCCGCCGCCCCTGACTTGTGCAGTTCAAGAAGAAATCCAAGGATAAACGTTTTTTTACAATATATCACAAACAGTCATTCCCTATTATTTATTTTCATATAACCAGAAATAATTTATATTGTAGTCCAAATCAAAGTACAGTATCAAACTATAGAAATAATTTACAAGCGACCATCCAATAAGCAAAATAACCCACTGAAATGATACAACTTGTTTTGATTTAAAATATACAATCATGCTTGTACTATGAAGCAGCTTAATAGCAATTAATCTCAAACACCCAATCTTGGACTGAATCGTATATATTAATTTCAATACACTGCTTTCAAGTTCAAGAAGCTAGATTTATGTTCTGACATGATATGCATGATAACAAGTTCAAGAAGAAATACTGTATGCACGCTTCAACTGTAAAAAATAAAGCAAATATAGGCTAAAAATCAAAGCAACGCTTCTCAATATAAATATTAAAGTTATTATCCCAGAACTATTAACTTTAGTTTTGAAAAGCGGAGATTGTGGGCACTAGCTTAATTTCTTGTTTTACGGAATATAGCCATCAGCAAATTCAGTGTCAACGCAACTTCACAGCTACTCGTCCAATTCAATAAATAACAAATACGTGGAATTTCATTGTTGTATTCAATGTTTAAAATGTTTTCAGAGAGTTTCTACCCTTTTTTTCTAGCCGTAAAGGCAGTTCTGTTGAAATGACGAGAATGCTTTAGTGGTTCTATACTGTGGCGGTTTTAATTCCGTAAATTTTCACTTTCAGATGTTTTTCATGTCGATCTTCTAAATGCAAAGATATTGCCACTTTCCTTTCCTCTGTCACTACTGGTTGTAGTGTGAAGATCAAGAGATTAGGCTTTGAGATAAACCAACTCCGTATTTCGCCATTACACTCCTTGTTGCAGACCTTGCGCATGCGCACTGAAAAACGGGTACAATTCTTACCGCTAAGGGCCTGTTTATATGGAGTCGAGTTACCGGCTAGCCGAGTTACTCGGCAAACCGAATTATCCGCTATGTATAGAAATTCAATGCTATCCCGGCAGAGTGTTTATATGAGACAGGCCGGTTATCTCGGCTAGCCGAGATCCCTGCAAAACAGCCGAGATCTCGGCGTGCCGGGATGAAAATATTCCCATATAAACACTCTCTTGCCGTGTAACTCGGCTACCCGAGTTGAATAGGGGAGTTCAAGGTTTTTTTCGCCATATTGCAAGGGGTGCAAAACCATTGGGGCGAGCGCGCGGCCATGCCTATATATCCTTGTTAAAATCATGTCGAAACTCGCGAAGCAAGAAGGATATCGCTTCGGTTTTTGTCGAATTCGTCTTTAATCGTCGTTTGGATAGCTTTTCTGTGGTCTGGTATGTTCGTTCTTTGATTTTAGACCATTATCGCTGATAACCAACGCGTAGAAACGCTATAATACGAAAGTTTCCTCAACTGAGGGGTGGCTGCGCTGTTATGACGGGCACGACTGAGTGACGATTTCAGCAATGCAATATAAAACTTTATCTCTAACTCTCTTGTAAATCACTCGAACTTCAAGCGTATAACAACGTAAGTAACCAGAGTTCATCTTCGTCATATGAAGTCTGAAATATCCTCTTTCTCGTTATCAAACGAAGTGTATTTATATGTATATCTCCTTCTCGCAGGAAAGGGATACGTTTTGGGTTACACGTGTTTACTTCTATATATACACGTTCTTAACTGGCATATAAAGGGCAAAATATAGTTAAATACAGTTTAAGTCTAACTATTAAGTATAACGATAGAATCGTACATATTGACTGTATTTTTGTCGAATTAAACGTGTAATTATTTTGAAGAACGAAGCAATTTTATTTGGGAAATTTGACACCATTGGCATTGAACGCTAATGTACGGATATTCTAGACAAATGTTTGCTTACGCCAAGTTCTGCCGAAATCTGGTGATTTGGCCGCTTATTAAGGACCAAAACTTTAAGATAATACCTCTTCACCCAACATAGACTGCGTTTGTTGTTATCACAGTATCCCACTACACAGCGAGGCGTTTTGTGTCTGCTATAAAAATAGACAAACAGCCGCGTCCCGTGTCTGCCACAACGGCGCAGCCACCCCTCAGTTGAGGAAACTTTCGTATTATAGCGTTTCTACGCGTTGGTTATCAGCGATGATGGTCTGAAATCAAAGAACGAACATACCAGACCACAGAAAAGCTATCCAAACGACGATTAAAGACGAATTCGACAAAAACCGAAGCGATATCCTACTTGCTTCGCGAGTTTCGCCATGATTTTAACAAGGATAAATAGGCATGGCCGCGCGCTCGCCCCAATGGTTTTGCACCCCTTGCAATATGGCGAAAAAAACCTTGAACTCCCCTATTCGTCACAAGAAGCGCCCGCGTGAAGACAATCGGAAACTACTCATGGAATGTGAAACCATTACAATGCGTGGGCGGCTTTGCCGAGTAACTCGTCTCATATAAACACTCATCTTTTTTCAATCGAAATATAGTAAGGTTAGATATACTGCCGAAACAGAGAACGTAGGAGTCTAACGTTTCGAGCGAAGGCCCTTCGTCAGAGAGAAACGTAAAGAGTGTAAACAAACAATGAGCTTATATACGAAAGGTAATCACGTGACCAAATATAAGCCAATCAGATAAAAATGACAATAACAAATTGATAATGAGATGCGAAAAATTAGCCAATCAAATCAAAATAACAATAACAAATCGATAATGAGATCTAGATGCGAAAGACATTTGCTATTCATCCCGGCAATTAAGCCGAAGTTGAAAAAACTAGCAGACGTTAATTATCTGACAGGTTTGCTGAACATCTTCGTTCTGTGAGGAACAACGATGTTGGCAGTCTGTTGCCCGACATTTTATAGTGCCAACCATTGTATTTCGGACACGCAAGTTTGTGCCATCTCACCCATTTCTGGTGGTAATTTAACACCTCTGAAGACATTGTTTCTGTTTAGCAAGGGCGGACATAAACTGTCAGCGTTTTCACTTTATATATTTATCTATTTTTACTCTCGCTCATCCTTTTTAATTTACACCCACTAACTTTGAAAACGGTACACGTGAATGTCCTCGTGCTATACCAAGGGCGGCTATTTGCAATCGGTACACGTGAATCGCTTCGTGCTAAACCAAGTGTGGCCATGTGCAAACGATACACGTGAATCGCCTCGTGTTAAATTAAGAGCGGCCATGGGCAAACGATACACGTGAATCGCCTCGTGCTAAACCAAGAGCGGCCATTTGCAAACAGTACACGTGAATCGCCTCGTGTGTTAAACTAAGAGCGGCCATTTGCCAAAGGCACACGTGAATCGCCTCGTGTTAAACCAAGAGCGGTCATTTGCAATCGGTACACGTGATTAACGTCGTACCATACCGTGATTCATCATTTGCAAAGTACAGTGAATGACTCGTGAGAAACCGTGAACTGTTTTTCGAAAATACTAACCATGAATGAATTACCTCTTCAGACTTGACGACACTATTAAACTATAACTTGCAATATTAAAGGCACAGTATCGGGTATTAAATTACCACTTAATTAATAGTTTTGCGCGAGACAAAAATTATATTAATGTGCAAAGGAAAGGAATAATATTCATAAAACGTTAAAATAGTAATTACGTGGTCACCTCGATATCTTTTGTTTCAAGAGGGACGATAATTTAATGTCGTATTTCCCCGACGAATACTGCATGGATGAGGGACGTTTAGAACTAAATATCCCTCATCCAGTATTCATGAGGGACAATTGGACAAAACGTCCCTCATTGCCATTCATGAGGAAATCTTCCCTCATAACAATCATCAGGTGGCGTCCGAATATTTAATTATGTTTAAGTCTCCAAAAGTTATGGGACAAGAATTTGTCTTTACGCATGCATCAAAGAACTAACTGATTTACACACAAATTATTAATTCTTGTCCCTTGCATCGGCAACTTCTTTATCGCTCACAAAGGAAAACCGGTCATCAGCCATCACTGCCGACAGAAAAAACTAACGTGTTGTGGGAAATTTGCCTCCGCAAATCGTTAAATCTCCACACAAATCACCAACCTCGTTCCCAGGGCTCTTATCTCCGCTCGCTGCGAAAAGTACCCTGGCATGGGCTGGTCACGTGTCACCCATATTCTGGGTGATAGCAAAAGATAATTTATTGGGAGGGGATGGTAGGGGATTAGGGAATTTAGAGGAGAGACGACAATCACAATTGAGAAAATATATGAATCAGCTACTTGGTCAAGATATGGTCAGGAGGATTGTCCACAATAGTCTCTTTCAGTTTCTTCTTCCAAAACAACAAAGCAGGCAGCACATGGAAGATTAAGGACTATCCATAGCCCGTCGATAGAACAGCAAGTAAGTCTCTACCCAAGAACAAACTTTCCAAGCAAATCACCTGCAGTTTGGTCGTAAAACTTTGTCCCAGTATGGACTATTTATAATAGCAAAATTAAGACACGAAAGGAAGGTATAACACTTCGAAGACTTCAACATGGCGTCTGGTCGAGCGTAACAATAAGCACATTAATAGGACCCCTCCCACAATGATATTTTTTGTTCAGCGACACGTGACCAGCCCATGCCAGGGTACTTTTCGCAGCGAGCGGAGATAAGGGCCCTGGGAACAAGGTTGACAAATCACTGGTTTTTTAGTACTTATTAGAATAATATACAATCACTGTAGTGTTCTTGACTCACTGTCGCAATCTCCCTCACTCCCTTTTTCTCAACTACTAATAGACTCAAAGTCGATAATGTTATATGATTGGCTCACTAGTACTAAGCACTTAGCTTTAAGGTCTCGACTATAAACTTAATCCAGATTAACTAAAATCTACTTCACCCTATGCGTCATTGGATTATAAAAATCACAATGCCCTGTCTAGTATTTTGACACTATATAATATATATGTTCTTATTGTAATTAAATCAACATAACATAAACCCTAATTGTAATATAGCGCAGTTCACGACAGTTTATTTGCAAGCCAGATTTACACACAGAATCATTGAACCAATTCTACAAAGAAATCACACAAAACTGAAGCGAATTGTTTATGCACGTATTTTTGACTCTCAAACTTGCATTTTCCATTCTTCAAGAAACTGTGTGGAGCCACCTTAACCCTATCCAGACTGGGCTTTTTTTCTGTCTTCTGGGACTGGGGGGGGGGGGGGACGGAGTGCCCGCGGTCAATATCTCCTGAACCATTTGGTGTATTCCGACGAAACTTTTACAGGTGGATGGTATGCCTTGTTCAAGTATGTGTTACACTTATGTTGTCATGGCAACAAATTATGACGTCATTATGACGTCATTAATTGAAAAAAAACCGGATTTTTAGAATTTCCAAAATTCTTTTTCTTATTGTTTTGTTAACATAAAAAAAGTAGTATATCAAAAAAATAGTTTCTCTTTATTAAAAAGTGCTTACTTTTGTTGTAACTATTATAAAAGTAAACATAAGAAAAATTGTCTGTTGAAATTTAGTGTTGGTAGGTGTTCACGACTCCGCTGTAACTTTTTTTTGGCGTAATATTTTTTCACCAAATTTTCCACACATAAAGCCCATACATATTTAGAAAAAGTCATTAAAATTTCAGAACCATACCTGTTCCGGTCTAGGAGATATTAACTTTTAAAGTCAGCGCGGGCACTTTCCGCCCCCCCCCCCCCCCCCCCCCCCCCAGTCTGGATAGGGTTAAGCAAACTCTGGTTTTCGTAGATCGTTCACAGAAAACTCTCAGAATAACCAAAGCTAAAAAAATGTATATATAAAATAAATAAATAAAAATAAATAAATAAATAAATAAATAAGCTGTGAAGATGCATAAAAATAGCTACAACAATAATTTTATCGGGCACTGTGGTGTATTTTGGGGGCTAAAATGAAGAATTCAGCGGGCTAAAATATATCTTAGCCCGCTGATTTGAGCCTATCTTTTTTACGGTTATAAATAATTATTTAATCATAATTGTTTGAGTTGTATACTTTTCCTGTCTTTTTTTGTATATTTTACTGTACGACAAATGTGGCGTTTTTATGCCAAGTTTCTACATGTAAGTTATGAGTTAATTATGTAAATCATTTATTGCAATGAAATACACGCCGGCGGGATGGCGGAACTAGTCAAGATACTGTTTACCGTACTGTCTTTGATTTCCTTCCAAATGCCCACTAAAATTATTATAATCGGCGAGGGTTAAAATTAGCCGACAAGACATGAAAAAGAAATATTTATTTTCCAAGAACTTCAACTCTATTGTTATATTAGAATTTTTATTTCAATCAACTTTAATTTACTCAGTGTTTTTTTCACGGAGGTAACTATAATCATCTCGACTTCTATGACTAATTGTAAATGTGTATATATAAATGGTAGTAGTTGTGTTAGTTTACACGTTGTTTAAATAGTCCGTTGGAACGACTCGTTGCACGGATTCTGGCCATTTTTTGGTATTTAGAATATTTTGTTGAATATAAAAAATACATTATTTAAACAATATACAATATCTTTTTCATTTATAGAGCTTTATACATATTAGTCATTCTGAGAACTAAGGTCTTCCTTATTTCCGTTTTTTTCTTCCGTCACGCTGACGAGTTACAGATAAAGAGTTAAGAGAGTATTTCATTCTAGATATACAGTGTGTATAAAAAACTGGAACCCTAAGGCCTGTGATAAACGGCGTATTTTTCATGCGCCGTATAAAATATATATGTTATTTACCGGCTGGGAGATCCGTATAGAAAAATATTTGCCCGAGGTCTTAAAAAAGGCCCGAGGCCGCAGGCCGAGGGACATTTTTGAGACCGAGGGCAAATATTTTTCTATACGGACCGACCAAAACGGTAAATAACATATTTATTATTTTGCTAATCGCACAATTTATAATTTACATAATTAGTAAATTAACATAATTGAATAAAGTTGCGTAATCGAGATGACGTTCACGTGATATTAAAAAGTCCAAAGTTTATCGCTCGACAGTAAACAACTGCCGACATGCAGTCTGACAGGGAAGCTTGGAGCCTTTTTTTGTGGTGAAAAACAGTCAAAACGTGAAGATCCAGTTACGAAGGGAATTTAGAGTACAGGCCAAGTGTTTTAAAGTTTAGTTGATAAAGATTCTTCGTCGTTTTTCTTCGTCGCTTGCTCGTTTTTGGCTGTTCGCTTGGATAGTCGCTTTGAATACTCGACTGACTCCATGGAAATTGAAAGTGTGTTGTTCGAGTTCGAAGACGAAAATGCTTGTTCTAAGTCATTTGTAACTTTTTTTCAAAGACATATGGCACGATGAGGTTGGCATGTGGAAAATATTTGACTAAAAGGTAAAGACTTGTAGCGGTTTTGTTAAGTATAGTTGAACAACAGAAGAAAGACAGTTTAGTGTCAAAAGGTTTCAGCTTTTCTGTCTTCTCGTGGTATGTTTTTTTATATATAGTCTATATAGTTTCATTTACATGTAGTGATTCAAAATACTATGTTCACAAGTTCATGTATATGTTTTGCCTATCGTTTTAAACTGTTTTCATGCGTCGTTGAGCAATAATACTTGAAAACTTTATAGATGTCACTCGTAAATTTTTTTTTGTCACAGTTTTCCCAGCATTTCTTTTAAAATTCGCTGTTTTCACATGAAGTTGTCAAAACCATTTGGATAAACCATCTTACTTTGTTTTTACTGGCATTCTATTGTAGTCTAAAGTAGTGAAAAGCGTCGAGTATACGAAATATTAAAAATCTTTTTCGTTTTTGTTTTGAAATCCGCAGCGGTCCGTATCGGGGTCCGTATCGTGCGATACGGACCGCTCGCTAAGCCAATCAGAGCGCGCGAATCAGATGGATACCGGACCGCAAAAAAATAAAGAAGAGTTAAGTTCATGAAAAATGCATTAAGTTCCACAGAACTATTAAATACGAGCCCTGTGGTATAATACGACTCAAGTTCGGCGTTGATGCAGACGGCGTACTATTCATGCGCCGAATAAAATACAAACATTACTTGCGGTGCCTTGAAAGTTAGCTTGCGGGCGCAGCTAACTTTCAAACCGCCTTTTATTCTGTGTGTGTGACTTCGTTCGTTCGTTCGTTCGTTCGTTCGTTCGTTCGTTCGTTCGTTCGTTCGTTCGTTCGTTCGTTCGTTCGTTCGTTCGTTCGTTCGTTCGTTCGTTCGTTCGTTCGTTCGTTCGTTCGTTCGTTCGTTCGTTCGTTCGTTCGTTCGTTCGTTCGTTCGTTCGTTCGTTCGTTCGTTCGTTCGTTCGTTCGTTCGTTCGTTCGTTCGTTCGTTCGTTCGTTCGTTCGTTCGTTCGTTCGTTCGTTCGTTCGTTCGTTCGTTCGTTCGTTCGTTCGTTCGTTCGTTCGTTCGTTCGTTCGTTCGTTCGTTCGTTCGTTCGTTCGTTCGTTCGTTCGTTCGTTCGTTCGTTCGTTCGTTCGTTCGTTCGTTCGTTCGTTCGTTCGTTCGTTCGTTCGTTCGTTCGTTCGTTCGTTCGTTCGTTCGTTCGTTCGTTCGTTCGTTCGTTCGTTCGTTCGTTCGTTCGTTCGTTCGTTCGTTCGTTCGTTCGTTCGTTCGTTCGTTCGTTCGTTCGTTCGTTCGTTCGTTCGTTCGTTCGTTCGTTCGTTCGTTCGTTCGTTCGTTCGTTCGTTCGTTCGTCCGTTCGTCCGTTCGTTCGTTCGTTCGTTCGTTCGTTCGTTCGTTCGTTCGTTCGTTCGTTCGTTCGTTCGTTCGTTCGTTCGTTCGTTCGTTCGTTCGTTCGTTCGTTCGTTCGTTATATATTCACCTGCACACGTATTTGCACTTTTGACTGTCTGTACCTAAACTATTTAAAACAGGGTTAAATTTATCCAGGGCTGAATTTATCCAGATTCATCATAAGCACTACAAATTGTGTTCACAACTATTCAAGTTTTAAATATTTAATAGTGCTGGAACACATGACTGGAATTCCTGTGATAGTTCCTACTATATGATTTGGCCAGTAAACAATGGCTAGAAAATATTCAAAGTCTCAAAGGCTCCGACTCTTTCTTCCACTCGAAATATAATCGTCTTCGTATACACCTAAAATAAAGACTGGGAAACGGCAGACAGGAAGTAGCGTACGTATTTGTCTATTGGGGTAGTAAAAATGGTTTCTTTGTTTACTCTGCGCGTCTGGTTTATGATTGGTCACTTTTGACAACTCGTTAATATCAGATAATATTGCCTCCCAGAGAGGCTACAACAACACCATCATCAATAGGAAGAACATCAGTCATCAATAACAACAACATCATCATCAAAAACATCAACATCAACATCAACAACAACACCATCGTCGTCAGCAATATCATCATCATCATCATCATCAACGACAACGACAACGACAACGACAACGACAACGACAACGACAACGACAACGACAACGACAACGACAACGACAACGACAACGACAACGACAACGACAACGACAACGACAACGACAACGACAACGACAACGACAACGACAACGACAACGACAACGACAACGACAACGACAACGACAACGACAACGACAACGACAACGACAACGACAACGACAACGACAACGACAACGACAACGACAACGACAACGACAACGACAACGACAACGACAACGACACCGACAACGACAACGACAACGACAACGACAACGACAACGACAACGACAACGACAACGACAACGACAACGACAACGACAACGACAACGACAACGACAACGACAACGACAACGACAACGACAACGACAACGACAACGACAACGACAACGACAACGACAACGACAACGACAACGACAACGACAACGACAACGACAACGACAACGACAACGACAACGACAACGACAACGACAACGACAACGACAACGACAACGACAACGACAACGACAACGACAACGACAACGACAACAACATAAACAGCACCAGCAGAAAAGCAACAACAGTAGAAAGGAACAACAGCAGCAACAACAACAACAACAACAACAACAGCAGCAGCAGAAGCTCCACAAGCGGAAAGAACAGCAGCAGCAACAACAACAACAACAACAACAACAACAACAACAACAACAACAACAACAACAACAACAACAACAACAACAACAACAACAACAACAACAACAACAACAACAACAACAACAACAACAACAACAACAACAACAACAACAACAACAACAACAACAACAACAACAACAACAACAACAACAACAACAACAACAACAACAACAAAAATAACAGCAGCAACAGCGGCAGTGACAACATCATCATCAAAAACATCAACATCAACATCAACAACAACACCATCGTCATCAGCATCATCATCATCATCATCATCATCATCAACAACAACGACAACGACAACGACAACGACAACGACAACGACAACGACAACGACAACGACAACGACAACGACAACGACAACGACAACGACAACGACAACGACAACGACAACGACAACAACAACGACAACGACAACGACAACGACAACGACAACGACAACGACAACGACAACGACAACGACAACGACAACGACAACGACAACGACAACGACAACGACAACAACATTAACAGCACCAGCAGAAAAGCAACAACAGTAGAAAGGAACAACAGCAGCAACAACAACAACAACAACAACAACAGCAGCAGCAGAAGCTCCACAAGCGGAAAGAACAGCAGCAGCAACAACAACAACAACAACAACAACAACAACAACAACAACAACAACAACAACAACAACAACAACAACAACAACAACAACAACAACAACAACAACAACAACAACAACAACAACAACAACAACAACAACAACAACAACAACAACAACAACAACAACAACAACAACAACAACAACAACAACAACAACAACAACAACAACAACAACAACAACAACAACAACAACAACAACAACAACAACAACAACAACAACAACAACAACAACAACAACAACAACAACAACAACAACAACAACAACAACAACAACAACAACAACAACAACAACAACAACAACAACAACAACAACAACAACAACAACAACAACAACAACAACAACAACAACAAAAATAACAGCAGCAACAGCGGCAGTGACAACATCATCATCAAAAACATCAACATCAACATCAACAACAACACCATTGTCATCAGCATCATCATCATCATCATCATCATCATCAACAACAACGACAACGACAACGACAACAACAACGACAACGACAACGACAACGACAACGACAACGACAACGACAACGACAACGACAACGACAACGACAACGACAACGACAACGACAACGACAACGACAACGACAACGACAACGACAACGACAACGACAACGACAACGACAACGACAACGACAACGACAACGACAACGACAACGACAACGACAACGACAACGACAACGACAACGACAACGACAACGACGACAACGACAACGACAACGACAACGACAACGACAACGACAACGACAACGACAACGACAACGACAACGACAACGACAACGACAACGACAACGACGACGACAACGACAACGACAACGACAACGACAACGACAACGACAACGACAACGACAACGACAACGACAACGACAACGACAACGACAACGACAACGACAACGACAACGACAACGACAACGACAACGACAACGACAACGACAACGACAACGACAACGACAACGACAACGACAACGACAACGACAACGACAACAACATTAACAGCACCAGCAGAAAAGCAACAACAGTAGAAAGGAACAACAGCAGCAACAACAACAACAGCAGCAGCAGCAGAAGCTCCACAAGCGGAAAGAACAGCAGCAGCAACAACAACAACAACAACAACAACAACAACAACAACAACAACAACAACAACAACAACAACAACAACAACAACAACAACAACAACAACAACAACAACAACAACAACAACAACAACAACAACAACAACAACAACAACAACAACAACAACAACAAAAATAACAGCAGCAACAGCGGCAGTGACAACATCATCATCAAAAACATCAACATCAACATCAACAACAACACCATCGTCATCAGCAACATCATCATCATCATCATCATCATCATCAACAACAACGACAACGACAACGACAACGACAACGACAACGACAACGACAACGACAACGACAACGACAACGACAACGACAACGACAACGACAACGACAACGACAACGACAACGACAACGACAACGACAACGACAACGACAACGACAACGACAACGACAACGACAACGACAACGACAACGACAACGACAACGACAACGACAACGACAACGACAACGACAACGACAACGACAACGACAACGACAACGACAACGACAACGACAACAACAACAACAACAACAACAACAACATTAGCATTAACAGCACCAGCAGAAAAGCAACAACAGTAGAAAGGAACAACAGCAGCAACAACAACAACAACAACAACAGCAGCAGAAGCTCCACAAGCGGAAAGAACAGCAGCAACAACAACAACAACAACAACAACAACAACAACAACAACAACAACAACAACAACAACAACAACAACAACAACAACAACAACAACAACAACAACAACAACAACAACAACAACAACAACAACAACAACAACAACAACAACAACAACAACAACAACAACAACAACAACAACAACAACAACAACAACAACAACAACAACAACAACAACAACAACAACAACAACAACAAAAATAACAGCAGCAACAGCGGCAGTGACAACAGCAACACAAACAGAAACAGAAGCAAAACAACAACTGTAGCAACAACACTTTTAGGACGTTATGTTAACTTAGTTTCAAATTACAAGCACCAGTAAACAAACTTCTAGACACTTCACACTTAATCAAACTGGACTACTTTAACTATGCCCTTGATTACAAAGTCACAACCAAACATGTCAACTTTGGCACATGAAAGACTGTACATAATATTAATTTCTTCCTTTTTAAATAGTTATTCTGATAGTAGAGTATAGGATATAAAAAATGTAGTCAAAGTTTGTCTGAAAAAAAGTTAATAGAATATAATGTAAAGCATGCAGTAAGCAAAGCAACCAGAATTAATAAGTGACATTGTTCAACGTCAAACATAGTTTAACTCTATAATAAAAGTAGCGTGCTGCGTAGGCAGTGTAGAAGCAACAATCGAAATATAGTAAGGTTAGATATACTGCCGAAACAGAGAACGTAGGAGTCTAACGTTTCGAGCGAAGGCCCTTTGTCAGAGAGAAACGACTTTAGAAAGTAATTTACGTATCTACCCTGCGAGTCAGAGCCCCTTTCCTACCTACGCATGCAGGCTTCGGGGGAAAGTGGGCTCTGCCAACAAACTCGATCTTCGCCCCAAGTTTGGGGAGAGTCAGTTAGGCTTTAAACTGGTCAAACAAGTTCAAGTTTATGAAGACGCGTTAGCAGGAAAATAGAAAGTAACGCGTTAGAGCCTGGGCCCAAAATAGTATCTTGGCAACCGTTCACGCATGCTCAAAAAGAAATATCGAGTTTGTTGGCAGAGCCCACTTTCCCCCAAAGCCTGCGTAGGTAGTAAAGGGGCTCTGACTTGCAGGGTACACCAACCTCGTCCCCAGGGCATTTTGCCTCCACGTTGGGAGGTCGGCGAAAATGGCCCTGGCATCGGCTGGTCGATTCTATAATCGGATTGGCCGGTTTAAAAACTTGATTAATTCAGATACAGTGTAATTTATTCATCAAAATATGAATTGCAATAAATCCACTCTGCGAAGTTCATCCAAAGAATTGTAACGATAGCTTTGGTTAAAGTCAAGAACAACATTAGATATATGTTTCTTCCCGACATTTAAATGTATCCTGGATAATCGTGGGGAGTATCATGATGAATAATGCTAGCCAGTTGCATTTATGATAAAGGTTCACATGAGTGATTCGGCAGAGCGTTAAATATTTCTTATTTATTATTCATGTATACGTATTATACAAAAACGAAACACAAAGACCGCATAAATTTTCTTGCCAAAACACCCCAAAATTCTGTGTGTCACGTGACCAGCCGATGCCAGGGCCATTTTCGCCGACCTCCCAACGTGGAGGCAAAATGTCCTGGGGACGAGGTTGAGGGTACACAAAAACCTTTCTTAACGCAAGGTCACATTTTTGCAAAACCTAAGGATCTTAATATGAAATTACAGGGAAAATATGCTATTTATTCCATTCCGTGCAATCATGGTCGTACGGGCACAAATTTATAAGGGGGAGAGGAGAACATTTTCCCCGACTGAAACGGAAATTGCCCAACTTTTGATATAAAAAACCGCACCTTTTCCTTATTTTCAAGCTATTTTTTTATTTTTTTCCCTATATTTTTTGCCTGACTTAGGTTTAAAATTTGCCCGACTCAGCAACATTTACATTCGTCTGGGGGGGGGGGGGGGGCAGCTGTCCCCCTCCCCCCTCCCGGCTTGTACGCCTATGCGTCCAATAATTGCAATCAGGTGTACATCGGCAAGAGACAAAACGTCAGTTTGGCACGCGTTTAAAAGAGCACCAACTCCAAGAAGCGGTTTTCTTTTCAAAGAAGGAAAATTCTGCTTTGTCGGAGCACGCGTACAAACCAACCAATCATGAGATTGCGTGGGATAGTTCAAAAATTATCACTGCCAATCCGCGGCACATCAATAGCGCACACGCTCTATTAAATCGTGATGACGACGGTCTATTGCTGGATGCCATACAGTGAACTCTATATGTATATACAGGCGCGCAACGAGAGCGGGGTTAGGGGGTGCGAGGGAAATTTTGGAGGTCAAAAATTACTTCTACTCTCTCTGACGCCTAAATCATGTGATTTAAAACCTTTATACGTGGGTCAAAAGTGTCCTGAATGCAGAAAATGCCATTTTACAGATCCAAAGTTCAAAAATTTTCCGCGGAGCTATGCCCCCGGACTCCCCTAGATTTGTGTCGTAACTTTATCTAAAAACGACCCCCCTTTCAAAAATCCTGGTTGCGCCCTTTTGTATATATACCTGGAAGGCTGACTCCAGTCAATCACTGGACGAGAAAGTGAGGCAAACTAAATGGCGGAGATGGAGAATTTTTGGACGTCAGTTTCAGGCCCTATAAAATACATGAAGTATTTACCAATTAGACACATAGAAATTCGAAATAAATGTTATTAACTTGTTTCTGCTTAATTTCTATTTGTTGATGCCTTCCGAGCTGAGCCGCGTTCAGGCTATATATTTCGACAAGTTCCACTCACGGTCAATTATAACCACTAATACTGTATACTAAAAATAAGGAAAGGCTGGTAACTTTCATAGAGAATATTTCAGACGACCCTCATTTAAATATCCGTAAAATACACAAAAACCGCACGATCTCGCCAAAATTGCCATCAGTGCATTCGTCAAGAACTTGGCTTTCGATTCATTGTTCTTTCATCTCCTTTGCTGCACGAGAAACGTTCGTATACGAAACAGGTTTTGTATTCACAAGAGCTCTCGTCGTATGCGTACTGCGAATGGCTGGTGTCACCTCAGTTTGTATGAACGTTTCCCGAGCTGCGAAGATGAACGTTGGGATCGAAATAGCAATGAACCGAAAGCCAAGATCTTGACAAATGTACGGATGGCAATTTTGGCGAGATCGAGCCGTTTTTGTGGATTTTACGGAAGTTATTATGTCTATGAAAGTCACCAGACTTTCCTTATATTAAGTAGTTCAAACTCGACTCGGAAAGTCACCAGCATCAACAAATACAAAGCAGAAACAAAATAACCACATTTATTTCCAATTTCTAAGACATGGTGGCAATGGGGCATTTTTGGACGTCAGTCCTGGGTCCTTTACGCGGTCATCTTGGTTGTCAGGTCTTAGTAATTTTTCTCGCGGTCAAACCACAGGCAGCCGAATGCCCTAAACGTACGTATACCCTCTTGCACTTGACCAGTGTTGTGTTCCATTTGTGTTTACTTAATTCCGATTTCATTTGCTTCGAGGGGAGGGCAGCGTATGTTGACCCAGGACTCATACATCACTTTTTTATTGGCAATCAGCCTTCCAGCTATATATAGAGTTCACTGCCGGAAGTCTATTTAGTACATCTTATTGATAGATAATGTCATCAATGGTTCTACGATGAAGACACTAGATCGGAGTGTCGGAACGTTGCGTCATGAACTGTAACTTTTTAAGCTATGTTCAAAAAACTTTTTAATAAACCAGAGTAGCGTTAAATGTCTGATTCTTCACCTAGCTGCTTTGGGAATTTCTTTCTTATATGTAGTTTCTGTTGTCAAACCAAAAGCGAAGCGCACAGATGTTTGTCTGCGTTTATGATTTATTCTTGCATTTCCAACAAAAGAAAATGATCATTAGAAATCCCTCGAGGTTTTAATTTCGGTTTGTTTGTCTGAGTTTTGGTTTATAAATAGTAATTGTTCGCTTCGCTCTTGAAATGAATTCTTAAGCGTAGAGTTTGTTATTGTCTTGGACCCTTGGTTGGCTACTAAAACTCGTTGTTGGTCAGCATTTCTAGAAAGGTGCAATGGGATGCCTCCCCAGAATTATTGGGGAACTCTGAAACGAAATTTCCCGCTTTCTCACAGCATTCCTGACCGAAATAATTAACGTTTAAAAACAATAAAGTGTATGTGTATACACTTGTAGTGTAATAATTAATTTAGTGACAAATGGAATTCAAGTAGAAGAAAATTGCTTGTTTGAAAATCAGGTCATGGCTGCATGCTATAAATAATTGATTGGACAGTACAAAAGCATTAAATATTTTTTTAAATATACAATTATGTTAGGTGACATTTATAGTTCTAAATCCAAGTCACTATAGCATTAAATCGTTATATGTCAAACGCTGTACAAAGTGAATTAAATATATAACACACAGCGCGGAAATACAGCTGGTATGCTGTTGTATGACGACAATGAACTAGTATTTTAAATGCAAATTAATGTAAGTTTTAAAACTTCCGCAAACACAGAACAAGAAGGTGTTTAAACTCATTCTTGTCGGCATCCGGCTCTCAAGGGTTTTAATTAAACAGTGAAAATAAAAGTAGCGTGCTGCGTAGACAGTGTTGAAACAATCGAAATATCGTAAGGTTATAGATAAACTGCCGAAACAGATAACGTTAGGAGTCTAACGTTTCGAGCGAAGAAACGTAGACTCTTCGTTCTCTGTTTCGGAAGTATATACCAAACCTTATTATATTTCGATTGTCGTCTCAAGTGTTTGTTCTATTTTACCTCGTCACAGGGAGACTGGGGAGTGCCTACAAAGTGAAACAGGAAATTAAAGATTACGTGAAAATAGAATAGCGAGGTAGTTTTATTGGCATTCTTGTAATCCACCGACCAACGCGTGCTGCAGTATTCGCAGAGTGACTGTTAATAAAGACTCTAGGATGTCTTATTGTTCTACATGCTGCGTTGCTTTTGTTCTCTTTCTCAACACAGTGCTCGTTAAATGTATAGGTAAGTCATTAGTAACTAAAAGATACATTTTGTCCTCTGTTGCAAATGTAAATAGAATATAACTAAAGTCTATTATGATGCAGTGTGATAGAAGGATCAAACATAGGAAACCAGACATTGTGTTGATAGACAAGTTGAGTTGAGTCCAAGTTGAGGATTGAAATTGGAAAGTTGTGGAGAATAAGGTATATGGAGGTTGTACCGGTGGTGGTAGGAGCACTTGGATCAGCCAGCAAGAAACTCGGAAATTGGATAAAGAAACTAGACCTAAGGATTAAAGATACCACAGCTACAAAATACATCCTTATTTGGTACAGCACACAATTCTAAGAAAAGTATTGCAATAAGGCAGTGTTTTTAGACGAATTTATTACAGACGCGAAAAAATGCAGTGTTGACATCGGTACCAAGGAAGTTTGACTTAAGGACTATAGAGACACAAGAAAAAGCCGCAGTCTATCAAAGAACATACGTACTGTTTACCTAGTAACGGCTTGCTGCTTGGTCCAACACTGTTATTTTCACAGAGTTAAACTAGAAACACATAAATCCAATAACCCCTCGCCCGCTTTTACATGATTTTTTGTAAGTACCCCCTGATTAGACAACACTAATGCAACCCCCCTTGCCCTCTTTTCTATTGGGGTGCCTGGAAATAGGCTACTGAGGTAGGTGTAAAAATTTTGTCAAAATATTAAGTTCTTTTATTCTATGTTTACAAAGAACATCGCTACAGCATCTGAAAACATTTTTCAAAAACATTGAATTGATTGAAAACTACTCAAACAACTACCTGGCTGGCTGCCACGGCTATATTGATTGATGGCATTTCAAATTCCTTTAAGCTATTATTAAACAAAAACAATTTTTTATTTCGGAATCAGAAGTGCTGAAACTGTTTTTTCACCTACATGTTAATAAATATTTCCACACCATTTGTACGTTTTACATGGAAGAAAACTACTTTTCCGAGTTTTATGCCAAATTATGGACAAACTACGTTAAGTTACAGGTGGTTTTACAATAAGAAACTATTTAAAAGAAGATACTAAAACGGCAGCCACAAATGACTGATACAAACAGGCAAGCAAACTGACATGCAATAGACACGTTTAAAACACTTTAAGGACACACAAACAAGAAAACAAGATTAACAGTGATAGGATGTAAACAGGAAACTTGAACAGTTTTGCTACTAAATGCTCGTGATTACTGAGAGCATCCGCTCTATATTTTTACCGTAAACTTTTCGCCGGTCTTTATTTCTTTGTTGGTTTTCAAGTTTTACTATTGCTTTTTCCTCCTTTAGAGTTTTGGTTTGAAAAGGTTTCATGGGTTCCTTCTTCTCAAGACGTTGTTTTGCTTTGTGCCGTAGACGTTGATTTGTTTCTGTTCTTTTAAAAGTGACATACGTTTCCCAAAAACTCCTTTCTCATGTCTTTTTGTCAAGAAAGAATTATATTGATAGTTCAAATCTTTTTGTCAAGAACTATATTGTCCCCATTACCCAACAATCTTAGCCGTGCATGGTCCACACATATATACAAATAAATATTCAGATCGCAGAAATTCGTTCGCGGGTAAAATACTCCACGCGAGATTTCACGCGTGTAAAATGACTCCACGCGTGTCAAGATTAGCAACCCTCACTGGTCTCCGGGCCTTCGGCCCTACGCCCGGGCTCGGGGGTTAAACCTCTTCTGCTCCTTTTTGGTAGAGTTAAAAAAGTGGAGTTACTCCATTTTCAGAGGTAATACAACTACTTAACTCTTATTTTCAGAGTTAAGTAGAGTTACAACTCCCTTATTGGAGTTCAATTGATAGAGAGTTATTATAACCCCAAGTTTGGAGTTAAAAATTATTTTTAACGCCATTATTGGAGTTAGAGGTGGTAAACAACGAAAGTAAGTTACATAAAATATGGACAGACGCAGTCGAGAAGGAGAAATATAAATTTAATTAATTAAATTATTTATTATTAAATTATTATTATTATTATTAAATTATTTATTTTATTGAAGAAGTATAAATTTAATTACAATAATTGAAAAAAATCTTTAAGTATGATGTAGTATTGTCCTTCGTCAACGTGCTTGTGGAATTTCTAGTAGGTCAGTTTTTGAGATAACGTTGTTTGAGTTAGGTTAGGTACACAAGATAAATCGATCGATTTCATCATTTTACAAATATACTTGTCACTTTAAATGTTGATTTTCACCTATAGTTTTTACTCCTCAATTGTCTGGATATTACATTATCTTCAAGCCTATTCAATTCTCTACATTTTGTTGTATAACATGACGATATAACTGATCCGTAAGTTTCGAAAAAAAGCCAAAGAGTTTAGGTGTTTTTTCGGGATACGCCAATTTGTAAAATTCAAAAAATAACTTGAAGTCTCCTCAACATTTCCGAATGTAACTTTGGAACTAGTTATCGTATTCAGACATATATTAAACAATAGCTCTTTCCCTGGCGAGCATATTGATATATAGTATAACTTTGCAAGTGTACTGGAATTCTACAAATTAAGCGCATACTTGCTTGCTTCCTTTATACTCCTTCGTCACTGGGCAAACATCCGACAATCATAGCCAGAAACTGGTGAGTCAAGGTCCATGCTCCTATAAAATGTCTAACTTAGTTTTTTTTGGCCTTGAACAGGGTAAATGACCTTTGTAAATTTTGATAAGCAAGACTGGATTAATGAAAAAGACGCCTGCTCAGACGTTCACCCGGGCTACTGATTTCTGAAAGCTTCGCGTAGCCTGTGCGTACTCTAGGAAGACTATACATGGCAATGACAATGCATAATTGCATATAGATTTTCACAAATACAATCTATGGTCTTATATGATTTGCAGTCGCCGAAGGTTTGCTAGTGTAATATAAATTTAAACAAGGCCGTTTTTCTGAAAATTAAACAACGGATCAAATATTTTTAGTAGACAAAATATATAGTGTCGGATTCGGCAGATTCAAGCGATCATTTTGATATAGAATTTATTTAAATTCGGACAAACAGAAAAGATTTAAACACGCGACACCTACGCGATATCTAGATATGCACTGACGGAACAGTTCAACATATTGATATCTTACCGGTATTTGCTCTATTCGGTGCTTATTATACTTGCGTTTTGTAGTTGTCGGACTATAAAGCAGCAAGGTCAGGGCCAACCTGTTTTGAAATAGCTCGTCATCTTTTACATACGTCTACCACGATCGCCGGTGTGTGCAAAACTCGGTCACTTGCAAAGGAGAAAGAAGCGTGAAAGCCGCTACTAGTTAAACAGTACGTATATGTTCTTTGATATACTGTGGCCCTTTCTTGTGTCTCTAGTCCTCAAGTCAAACTTCCTAGGTATTGATGACAATACACAGCACTTTTTCGCGTCTGTAATATAAATTCGTCTAATCTGTCTTCATGGACAAACCTTGTCAGCAACATTACTGATCAACTACTAATGAATTCACATATAACGTCGGAAAACACCTCATGATCAACCCAACTCGATCAAAGGCAAAAGAACTCGAAAAAATCACAGTTGAAAAAATCAAGCACGCAATATTCCTTTACAGTTCCGCAAGGCCTGACGGGATGATGCAATAATGCAATTTTGTGGACCCCCCACCCCCTCAAAAAAAAAAGTTCGGGGGAAAGCCGAAACCTGGACTCGGCCTACCACTGGTAGCCAGAGTAAAAATATTAAAGTATTCCCTTCAAAAACAAAGACAAAATTCTAACAGTTATACCATGAGCTCGAGTCGTATATGAGCTCATGGCCAACGACGCGCTTCGCCGAGTGGGCAATTATATAGTTCGTATACAACGAGAGCGAATGGCATAACTGTTTCATTATATTGCCAAGCACTGTCGGTAAGGGAAAAATTACAGGGAAATATTTGAAACAACAAACTTCCGGCATAGGCTACTAATACTTCCGCCATGCGTAATGATGCGTTCACATAGGAGTTCTCGCTGAGCTGTTCGGTAAACAGTTTCGATTATTACAGGGGCCGCGGAGCGTCTTTTAAAGTGTGTGTGTGGGGGGGGGGTGGGGTGGGGGGGGGGGGGGTGCTAAACAGGAGCGGATCTCGAGCGAAGGGGGATCCCGGAGCATGCCACCCCGCAAAATTTTGAAATATAGAATACCGCAAATGGCATTTCCTACATTCTGAGCGGGGATTTTCAGTCAGTTCAGAAGTTTATAAAATTTCATATTTTGGACTGTTTTGGACTTGGTTTTTTTATGTTTATTTTTTATGAAGCCAATCACCTAAAATCTGCGGTCATTTTCTCCAGCGTCAACGGCTTCTTGTCGATAGCTACTTCATGTTAGGTGTACACAATGGTTTTCAATTTGGTTAGGTTGTTTGGTAGTCTACTTCGCTGACCTTCTTATGGCTCACGTTTATTCCCCAACCAAGGAACTTGTTAGTTGAGCAGTTTAGGTCCAACCCGCCAGCCCAGAATTTATGTCGAAACTCGAAAAAATTGTTGTTTTACTTCTGGGCTTTAGGTTTTTCTGTTTTTCTCTTTTCGCTAAATCAACTCTTCAGCATAACGATCATAAACAGTAATCGACGTAAAATAATTAAGTTTAAGTGTATAAGTAGATAAATTTAACAAAACTTTATATTTTTACTCTTATTATTTTTAAGAAAGCAACGAAATCCAAGTCACAAACAGGTAAATTGTTGGTGAATTTAAGATTAAGTTTACGATATGATCTTTATATTGTTGTTGTTCAGTTGTTGCATGTTGTTGTGGCTGCTGCCGTTGTTGTTGTTGTTGTTGTTGTTGTTGTTGTTGTTGTTGTTGTTGTTGTTGTTGTTGTTGTTGTTGTTGTTGTTGTTGTTGTTGTTGTGGTGGTGGTGGTGGTGGTGGTGGTGGTGGTGGATGTTGTTGTTGTTGTTGTTGTTGTTGTTGTTGTTGTTGTTGTTGTTGTTGTTGTTGTTGTTGTTGTTGTTGTTGTGGTTGTGGTTGTGGTTGTGGTTGTGGTTGTTGTGGTCATTGTTGTTGTTGTTGTTGTTGTTGTTGTTGTTGTTGTTGTTGTTGTTGTTGTTGTTGTTGTTGTTGTTGTTGTTGTTGCTATTGTTGTTGTGAGCACTGTGCTGGGCAGTGGGCAGTGACCGTTTGATTATATCTGATCGTCCTGCAATGGAGAAGTAAGGCGCCTCCTTCCCTCCACTAGCCTAGGGTGTCACCTTGGGAAAGTGATAGCAACCTTTGAGCTCCCCTGTTAGGGTTACAAAACAGAACCCTACTGCCTTGCACGTGGTCAACGGTTTTGACAAAGGCTATGGAACCTCATCCAGAAATCCAAGGCGTAGTTGCTGACACGTTAGGGCGTTCAACTACATATTGAATTGTTGTTACGGCCAGAAGCTGCGATCTGTTGCGTTGCCAGTTGTCGCACTTATGCTCTGTTGGGCACCAACGTAACAGGTTTAGAGGGTGTATAGTTGATGCGCAACAACTATTTCACCATATCTCGCATGCAAGGTGAGAAGTCCTATGGCGATGAAATAAAGGCGACGGTGGCAGGTTTAGAGGAACTGGAAGCCACTAGCTGGAGTTTTGCATATAGGCGGTCTGATTGTGATGGTCGTGAGGGTACTGACTTCCAAGTGACGGTTCTTCAAGGCAGATATTCAGACGACCAAGCAGCCCTCTTTAGGGGTAGCACTGCTTGCCCACTTCTGGAGCGCCCCTATAAAAGGTGGGGTAAACAAAGCTCACTCGAATTAAACCTGGCCGGCAAACCGCGGCCGGAGGCTCTCCAGACAGCGGTAACAAAACGAAACAGAAATTACCGATTGACAAATGGAACGTCAGAACATTACTGGATTTAAAGGATTCAGAAATACCCCAAAGATCTGCACTCGTTGCAAAGGAATTGAAAAGCTTTAACTTTGATATAGTTGCGTTTCAAGAAACTCGACTGTCTGGTGAAAGACAATTAAAGGAGATGTCACACACACTTTTCTGGAAAGGTAGAGCAGAAGGCGAACAGAGAACAGCGGGTATAGGATTTGCTATCTCAAACGACCTGATTTCCAAACTGCTATCTCTGCCAGTCGGTGTCTGCGAACGAATCATGACTATGCGTCTGCCGTTCACAAAAAACCGTTATGCTACGACGATCAACGTCTATGCTCCCACAATGACGTATTCCGACCAAGGCAAAGACACGTTCTGTGCACAGTTGCGATAGATAATCGCTAAGGTACCAAAAGATGACAAGCTACTCCTATTGGGGGACTTTAACGCACGTGTTGGAAGTGACTGGAGAATATGGGAACCAGCACTTGGCAAATTTGGTCGAGGTAAGATGAATTCAAATGGTGAACTACTGCTGTGTTTCTGTACTGAATTGGAACTTGTCGTTACGAACACCTACTTCCAAATGCCGGGAAATGGTTCTGCAACTGGAAACATCCGAGGTAAAAAAAACCTCCACTGCATGAAAACGAGCATATTCCTTCGTATTCCGATGTCTTTACGGCTTGGAATAAAACACATTTTCTGACAGTTTTCCGACCCTGATTACTGGTATGAATATGACCCGTATTGTGCCGTATTGCAAGTCGGATTATGGTTGTAAATATACCACATATTCACTCCATATTCAAAGTAGAAATACTGCCTTCGATATTTCAGAAAAGCAAAGTAGCACGTCGTGTAAAAGGTAGAATGTAATATTTGTACTTGGTGTAGTAACTCGTGTTTTACAGGCATCCTATTCACGGATGCAAGGTAGATCGTTTTGAAATTTTTTGAAATTATCTATATATAATATGGAAAGAAGCTATAAATTTGCTTCTCGTTGAGATTGTTAACTTACTTGTGTGGCACCGCACCGATCGACATACTATGCTGCTTATTTTGCTATAAATGCTTTCTGATCTGAGTTTAACTAATTTATTTCATGCAGTTGAATGATAACGAATAACGATATGCCTATAATATTAAAATTTTGAGAACCGGATACAAATCGTTTCACCACCGATCTGATGCCTTGGCTTAGTGGCGGTATATTCCTACTGACCTCGCTAGATGTATACTCATAATTATATCAACGTTGGTGAAGAGATTTAAGATAATATCGGGAATGCGCGTGATATATATGCCACTAATTTACTAGATTAAACCGTTAGAAAAAGAGTGTCTTTTTACTGGGGGGTTTATAAACGAATGGATTAATAATCAGGTATTCTACTATTCTACGCTATTATCCGATTTCAACTGAATTATCTCTTCCCCATTATCTCTTCGCCATGCACACACCCCTCCCGCAAGATACACAAAAATATTGATATGCAACACGACTCTTGTTCTATTTAGTCATATATCAACTACATAAAATTTATAAAATACAAGTTCAATCTACAATGATGCCTTCGTACGCAGA
>OZ035997.1:82455768-82473268 GCA_964035015.1 Corallium rubrum
CAACAACAACAACAACAACAACAACAACAACAACAACAACAAAACAACGACGACGACGACGACGACGACGACGACGACAACGACAACAACAACAACAACAACAACAATAACAACAACAACAACAACAACAACAACAACAACAACAACAACAACAACAACAACAACAACAACAACAACAACAACAACAACAACAACAACAACAACAACAACAACAACAACAACAACAACAACAACAACAACAAAAACAACGACAACGACAGCGACAGCGACGACGACGACGACAACGACACCGACACCGACACCGACGACGACGACGACAACGACAACGTACGACTACGACAATGGCAACGACAACCACCGTAAGAAAATGAAAGACTTTTAAAGACCTTGAAAAGGTCTTGAAAATGTCTAGAAAACTGTCTTGAAAAAGTCTTGTAATGATCTACGAACAGCCTAGGGTAAAAGTGTTACAATAGTCTGAAATGTGATCTAAAATTAACAACTCTAAAGACTTTTTCAAGACCTTTTGCAAATTGGTATATTTCCGTTGAAAAGGTCTAAAAATGTCTTGAAAGGTCTGAAAATGTCTTGAAAGGTCTTGAAAGATCTAAAAAGGCCTTGAGATATTTGAAAAAGCCTTGAAATATTTTGAAGCCATATTTTACATACATCTACTGTGTATTCTATTAAATCAGTCCAGAATACTCAAAGTCATAAAACACACGTAGGACGAAATATTAATGATTTACACTAGAACCAGTGGCGTTACCTGTAGTTACTTGGAAAGGATCAACAGTTGTCTTAATATCCTTACTAATAGAATTGTAGAAAATATGTTGGATATGAAAGAAGCAAGCATAGAGAGAACAGTTTAATTGACCTCGACTGGGATACGAATCCGCAACCGTGTTACCTTCGATTTACTTAAATTAACGGCAACGCCGCTTATTAAGGCCCCGTTAAAACGATACAGGATAGGTGTTCGTACCGGCACAAAAACCTATCCGGTATAGTGTGAACAGACTTAGAACTGACTCGGCACGAAACCTCAAATAATTATACCGTGGTAGCCAGTCTGTCAAAATATATTAAGTTCTTTACTTGTAAGAACAAAGAGGACCAGTTTAAAGAGGACCAATTGACCCATACGTCTTTCCTATCCACCCTTTATTGTAAAAATAAAGCACTGGCGAACACTAAAGCACAAAACAACACAATACAACAAATAAAAACAAATATAAGGAAATAAGAACAATAAAAATAATAATAATAACAATAATAGTAACAATAATAATAATAATAATAATAGTAATAATAATAATAATAATAAAATAGCAATAATAATAACAGTAACAGTAACAGTAACAGTAACAGCAACAGCAACAGCAACAGCAACAGCAACAGCAACAGCAACAGCAACAGCAACAGCAACAGCAACAGCAACAGCAACAGCAACAGCAACAGCAACAGCAACAGCAACAGCAACAGCAACAGCAACAGCAACAGCAACAGCAACAGCAACAGCACTCAGCAACAGCAACAGCAACAGAAACAGCAACAGCAACAGCAACAGCAGCAGCAACAGCAACAGCAACGGGAATAGGAACAGTAACAGTAACAGTAATAGTAGCAGTAATAGCAATAGTAATAATAAAAATAATAACAATAATAATAATAATAACAATAATAATAATAATAATAATAATAATAATGAAGGTTTTATTAGACATTTCCACATTACATGGCTCTTCATCCTTAATTAAGATAAAATTGACTACATATATATAACTATAATTAGCAAAAATACTGAAATAAGTATTTATAACTCAATTTCGAACGTCATAAAATTTGAGCTTGAGTTCTTTCAGTAAGAATCTGTTTTACTTCCTTAATAAAAAAATTATAATTATCGTTTCCTTTAATTGTTCTTGGTAAATCGTTAATGTTCTTGACCATAATTAGGTCAATTTATAAAAAGATTATTATGCGCATAAAACACAAATCACAACAGTGGGATAAAGGAAGAGTGGGAAAATGCTCCGGTACGATAATTTCAGGAATGAGAATTAGACCCAAGAGTGATTTGTGATAAACAAAAAACAGCTGCTGAATGCTCAAAATTATTATTGACAAATGGTGCGTATAGCATCAGACCGCTGCTATTACTTCGCAGCAATCTACCTTGGGTTTTTTAATGTTTACAGAAAATGTTTAGGTCAGCCAGTTCTCATTATAAATAGCTTTAAAAGCCAATTTGGCTATTCGTTCAATAACTGATTACATTTTAAGTCAATGATATCTTTTTTATTAGCATATCGTCCTAGTACAAACCCTCCTGCGCAATTTTTTACCCTTTGTAACCTTTTTATTAGGTAGACTGGTATTGAATCATGCAAAACATTACAATGGTCACTATTGTAATTAGATATAGTCTAGCTTGGACAGAACGACGGCTTGCGCAAGCTGTTTCCTGATATGAAATGGGGTATATCGTTTTAGTTTTTAAGGCAGCCAATACGCTGTAACATGATGTTGTTAATGCAGTTACGTGGATGATCTAGTGTAGATTCTGTTGGAATAGCACCCCCAGTACTTTCCTGGAAGTCACCCGTTCAATTACTTCGTTATTTGTAGTAATACCATGATTGAACAGGGCAAATTTCTAGTTTTTCCGTCATTAGCATGCATGACCAAATAAGCAATATCCATCTGACCTTGATGTTTGTTACACAGATGGTGGGTGCGTTATTCTCAACTGTCCGACCTAGTAAGAGTTGCATGTTGTCAGTTTTATTACAAACCCGCGCTAATGCACAGCCTTGAAATAGAGCCTCTTATCATTTCTCGTGAACTTCAGCACAAAACTTCCTGAAAACAATATTCGTTAGATCTAACGTTGTAACATGTATCGTAGTCAAGTCCCGGCTGAAATAATTCTAAACAAATAGAGCCTCTAGGTCTTATCATTTATGGTGAGCTTCGGCACAAATCCTCCTGAAAATAACATCTGTTAAATCTAACGTTGTAACCTTTTCTGGATACGATCCAATAAAGAGTAGCAAGAAATACAACAAAAATACTAGAGCGAAAAGTATATGTCTCCTCAATGTGTGTATAAATCATGCTCTTCTTCATTTTTTTTGTTCTGCGACCTCACTTTTATCTTCTGTTCTTTTTGTACTATTTTTACTTATTTTCTTTTACTTATAGTGAATGGTAACTATGGGAACTGGACTTTAAGCAGACCATGCAATGTTATATGTGGCCAAGGTTTTGAAATATGGAAACGCACTTGCAACACTCCGACGCCAAAGTATGGCGGCAAAAATTGTTCTCATTTAGGAAATTCAACAGAATATAGAAAATGTACAAGAAAACCTTGCCCAGGTAAAAACGCAAGTATATACTTTTAGTTGGTATCTATATTTTGTATTATTTCTAATTTTATAAATGTTTAGATTTTTTGCTGATATTTTTACATATAAAGCATTATACATTTGGAAATAAGATATTTTTCCAACTGTCAAATGTATATTGCTGAATGAGTGTTTACTTATTCTAACTTTATAACTACATTGTTACTTTATTTGTTCGCTCTTTTTACAGTTAATGGTGGTTATAGCAACTGGACTTTGAGTAGTCCATGCAGTGCTTCTTGTGGTGAAGGATTTGAAATTTGGCAACGCTTTTGTGATAATCCTCCACCAAGAAATGGTGGAATTAATTGTAGTGTTTTGGGAAACTCAACTAGTGTTAGACAATGTATTATGAAACCTTGTCCAAGTAAGTTCATTTAATTATTAAACCCACTGTTTAGAATTATCTCATTATCTCCTAAAGAACTAAAAAACGCAAGTGAAAGACAGTTTCTTTCCCTCTCCCAAGCTATTAAAGTGCATATAATCCCAAATTTTTAATCATCTAAATACGTTCTACCTTTGGCAAATAGTTAAACAACGAAGTATTTCTTAGATTTGAGTAACCTTTATTGCTTTAATAGAAAGTTTTGTTTTCAAAATGGTAAAGAGATGTCGTCAATGCAGTCATCATTATCTATACAAAATTTATTTGCAGGTGTGACATGACCCAATTCTTCCATTAATGGTGTGTTTGAACAATGTTCCATATTGTATGAGTTTTTCCACAAAATTTTCCATGGCGAGAAATGGTGGACATAGAGAGGCGGAGCTAAAGCCCTATTAAACTTGTACCTATGTCGTGCGGTCGTCACAGTTCCGCGGTTCAGAAGAAAAGAGAACAACTAATTTATGCAATGTTGGATGAAATCTTCATTCGATGATCAGAAAATACTGAAGCTTTGCGATTGAAAACCGCAACAACGACAAATACAGGCTAGAAATGAAGATTATCATCGAAAAGACGGATCTTTATAGTAGCCGAATCAGATCGAAACTTGTACGGAAATAGTATACCTCTGTTTGATTTTCGATAACATGAGCAACAAGGTTGGTACAATTTGTGTATTCGCCATATTGGCTTATGTTAGACTTGTGCTCAAAATAGTATATCAAAAACCGCAACGGATTTAATATCTGTGGCATATCGCTCATGATATTTATATCGCAGATGTGTTGCACTATACGATTCAGATTGAAACATTTGAAATAATTTAAAAATTGACACTGCTACGACGATTGTTTCACTCATCCTCTATGTAAGTCCTATTAATCTTGCAGAACTTTTTTAGTCAAAATTTTTGTAAGTGGGCATGCATTACGCGCATGCGTGACCATTATTTCTCGCTATGAGGTAGTTTATCTTTCCATAAAGAGAAAGAAAGCCAAATGCCTACATAGACGCCATCTCATTACCATACTAGAAATGCGAATTGCAAGAAAACATTGAAAAATAGCTCCAATCAAAAAAATATTTCACTGAACAACTGTTTGCTCTATGTAGAACGCATTCAGATGATAAAAAATTTGGGTTTATATGCACTTTAAGGTAGTTGTCAGTAGCGTCACGTCAGCACAATTACGCTAAATTTCCTATTTTTTTTATAAATATCGGTTTTTTGTTGGGTTTTTTGTAAGTTGACGGTAACTATAGCAACTGGACCAAAACATCACCATGTAGTGCCTCGTGTGGCAAAGGCTTTGAAATATGGACTCGAAAATGTGATAACCCAGCACCAAAATATGGAGGAAGTAATTGCTCAAAACAAGGCATAGATAGAGGACCTCGCCACTGCAACATTAAGCCTTGTCCACGTAAGAATTTATTCGTAAAATTTACCATTTATATAATTATTTATTTATTTGTTTCTTTCTTTGTTTTAACCAATCAATAATCAATCAATCAATCAGTCAATCAATCAATTATTCAATCAATCAATCAATCAATCAATCAATCAATCAATCAATCAATCAATCGTTTGTTTGTTTGTTTGGTTGGTTGTTTGTTTGTTTGTTTGTTTGTTCGTTCGTTCGTTCGTTCGTTCGTTCGTTCGTTCGTTCGTTGTTCGTTCATTCGTTCGTTTATGCATCCATTCACATGACATAAAATAAGAGAAAACCAAGAAGTTCGAAGATTTAGAATGTCTCCATTTATTTTTTTTAATTTAATTTAATTAGTTAAAATGAACGTTAAGATGATTGGTATCATCACTGGTGTTGGTATTGCTGTAATTACATTGGTCATTTTGGTTTTATTTTTTATTCGGAAAAGAAGACACTGTAAAAGAGACGACGGTGAGTTATATTATATTTTTATGATTTCAAAATTACCATTAAATGTCGATACACCTTTGCAGCTCATATATGTACATAATAATTATACACTGATTCCTGCTGAGCTCAGCAAGAAATATTTGCTGTTATGAAGAATCTTAGTGTTCGCAGTTTCAAGTAGTTTTGATGAACAAACTTTGAAATACAAATGATTTTGCCATATGTAACGGAAACCATTTTTACATACTATATTTATATAAAGCATTATTTGTGATATTTAATAAAAAAGCGTAGAACTATATTTGCTAACAATTGTATATTAAATTATTACTATTTAGGTTGTTTTTCCTATAAATAATAACGCATGTTATTTTTTCAACTGTTTAGATTTCACTCCATATGCAATTTTAAACTTTCAACCGCAACTATTACTCGATGCTCGACGGTGTGAAGATAATTCAACATTAAATGAAACTACATCTCCAGATATTGATGACACGTTGTCAAAAAATTCTGCCTGAGCAATGAGGAACGAAAAGCCATCACCAGACTTCTGCGAGTAGCAATGAGTCAGTTTGAGTTGTTTGAAATAAGTTCACAGCTATACAGCAAAAATGTAAATATAAATAGAAGTAAACTTTGACGAATTAGATGCTTCTGTTATACGATACTGAAAAAATCATATTTTGCAATGAAACAACAATAATAAAAAATAGCTACATGTTATTAAAAATAAGAAAGGTAAAAAGAAAATGCCAGTTACAACGAAGTTTTATAAGTGAAGAAAAAAAATCTTGCATGACTTTGGTTGTTTAGTTAACATATTATTCATATAAAGTAGGTCAACTTTCTTACTTTTTTGCTTTAATTCAACAGCAGGTCTGAGTCAACATGCAGGATAAAAGCTAAGCAATAAATTGTAAATGTACTGTTCAAAGTAAAATGCAACGAAAAAATTTTCTTTGTTGAATTAAACTAGACGATAGTGCAAACCCACTGGCAAAATTTCAACGGAAAATTACTTAAGGTGTCTCCATACAGTTCTTGAAAAATGGAAAATACAAGTTTGAGAGTTCAAAACACGTGCATATACAATTCGGAAAAAGAATATAACTAAATCTTGCACATAGTTAAACATTCTGACAATCAAAAACTGTTACCAAATATATAGCAACAGTTGTTTCTATGGCAATAATAACGGTTCAAAATGGCTGCCAGTTACCTTTCAAACTATTTTAATTCGGGAAAAATCTTTGGTGACCCCCATTTTTTTTTTCATTAAAACTTTTCTTGAAGTATGAGTAATCAGTAGGCCGATTTTTAAAAAAATTCTGTAGAACCAATAATTTTTTTTCTCGGAAAAATCATGTTTGTTAGTTTTTAAAAAAAATGGATCTACAGTATTTTTTTAAAATCTATATATTCAGTTGGTAACAATTTTTTATTGTCAGGCTGTTTAACTGTGCATAACATTTAGTTTTATTCTTTTCCCGAATTGTTTATGCACATGTTTTGGACTCTCAAAGTTGTATTTTCCATTTTTTTAGAAACTGTATGGAGCCACCTTAATTTTTGGGGAAATTGATGTTCTTGTAACTGGAAATTTTTCAACTTAAAATTGGCGCGTTGTTGGAAATGCCTTGAGAAAATGTGAAATGCGACGTAAATTGATATTGCACGGATGTTGTCATCAAATACGCTTTGTGGACCCTTATAACTCAAATTGGCATACAAAATAATTTCTTAATTGAAATAACAATTTGAATATAAAGCTGGATTGAAAAATCAGGGTTTTCTACTTTTTAGACTGATATAAAAACAGCCGGCACACTTAGGTCGGAATAAAATTAGGAAAATATCTTCCTATCGTCGAAAGTAAATCAAGCTTATAATTCTTGAACCAACGGCCAAATTTCTCGACAAATCTTTGCCAGCTTAACTTACTTTTATTGTATACTGTAAAATAGAGCAATTGTTTTTACGTTGCATTTTAGCTTTAATATAAATCCTACTTGAAAACCTTCCTGGGGTTAGGAAACGTTCTACTGAGGCTGCAACACAGAAACATCGACCGAATTTTGCACTTAATTGAACAGATATATCTGGTACATCTCTTCCAGGCTGCTATATACGGATAAGCTATAGGATTCTATAATTTTCTATAGGCAATTGGAACGTTTATTATGCGGAGCGACCTACAGAGAATTATTTCATGATTGATTCGGTTTTCTTTTATGTACCGCTGGCTGTACATAGCATACAGCCCTATGAATACTAATTAGATAAGAAATGAAGGAAAAACTAGGAAAATCTTTGTCCAAGGTGGAAAAAATAGACAAAACTTTGCTGGAAAACCTCCTCAATCATGAAATAGGTCAGATAAATCCCTCGAACGTCGGGATTTACTTCAGCAAAAAGGAACTTTTCCTGGGGGGGGGGGGGGGGGAGGGGCAAAATCAATTCGGTGGGTGCGAAGGTATGTCTCCCCGGAAATTTTGGTCTCTGAAACGAAATTTCCCGCATTCTTACAGCATTCTTGACCAAAATTTTTACTGTTTAAAAACTTTTTAACTCATTCCTGTCCGAGGGCTTCCACAGAGGTGAATAAAATCGTCTGACGTTAGCCAGAATAAAATACTAAAGATCGATTCGGATGGTTAATGGCACATTAGAGCGGTTTTTACGAGAGCCGATAACACGTACGCGGCTTTCCTAAGACGCGCCTTACATAAGACGCGAACTGACAATTCATACGGCCTTTTTGAACAAGTCGCGGCTTGTTTAAGACGAAAACATAAGTCTTTATACCTTTTATACGAATGTTTCCCGTGTTGTAAACGGCCTTATTGTGTCCCAATGAATGATTATAATGCACATTACTATATACGTTACGTATACATGTTGTGTTTAGATATGTGTTGTGTTTACTAGCTTTTGTAGGGGTGTCCATGGTGAGGGGAAGTGAATAGTACTTAAATTAATGAATGATGAGTCAGTTTCAAAATCTCAGGGAGGGTACCGCGCCGACAAGAATTTCTCATGGCGCCAATGTCCAGAATTAAGGCACCCTATACTAAACGCATGGAAAGCATGTGTGTGTGTGTTTTCCCCACAACGCCAAACATGCAGATTTTCAAGTAATTATGTTCAATAATAGTAACGATATTCTATATAATAAAACAAAGTTATGAAAACGGATGATATAACGAACTTGTAGTAGCTGATCCTCTAGCTAGTACCTATATCATTTTAATTGCATAATCATTAATCTTGGCGATTTGCCACAGTCTACTGACACGGAAGTAAACATAACTCAGTTATAGTTGAAAGTGAACTCCGTCTCGCCATAGTTTGTGGAAGGGGATGGTTTGGAAGCCGTCCATTGTCTTTCAAGATTATGCAATGGTCAAGTTATTGTGTTCGTCGTTAGAGGAAGGCAATTGGTTGAAGAAAGGAAATTCTATGGACACGTGACGACGAAGGACTACACTAATTAAAACTGAACGTTGCTATTGGATGACTGCTTCATTTTATAGAAAATACAATACGTTCAGAGACCGTGAAATTAGATAAATTGAACAACAACATAGAACAATGACTTTTGCCGAGTTTCCGAACCATCCCCCTCTACTAACTATGGTCTCGCCATGTCTTATTATTTTGACTGTATGTTAAAACAGATGAATAATTAATCATGATTTTACACAAATGCTATGTAAACAATAAATTATATATGTATGCACTAATAATTAATTTAGTGACATATGGAATTCAAGAAATGTCTGAAACACTGCTAGAAGCAAATTTCCTGTTTGAAAATCAGGTCATGGCTGCTATATGTAATTAATGGGTCAGTACCCAAGAATTTAATCTTTTTTAAATACACAATTTTGTTAGGTGACATTTACAGTTCTAAATCTAAGTCACTAGCATCAGATCGTTATATGTCAAACGCTATACAAAGTGAATTAAATATATGACACACAGCGCGGAAATACAACTGGCATGCTGTTGTATGACGACAATGAACTAGTATTTAAAATGCAAACGCGTTAATGTAAGTTTTAAAACTTCCGCAAACACAGGACAAGAAGGTTCCGACTGTCAAGTGTTTTAAACAGTGAAATAAAAGTAGCGTGCTGCGTAGGCAGTGTTGAAGCAACAATCGAAGTCTAGTAAGTTTTGATATACCGACGAAACAGAGAAGAAACGAGCGAAGAAGCGTAGACTCTTCGTTCTCTGTTTCGGCAGTATATACCAAACCTTATTGTATTTCGATTGTCGTCTCAAGTGTTTGTTCTATTTTACCTCGTCACAGGGAGACTGGGGAGTGCCTACAAAGTGAAACAGGAAATTAAAGATTACGTGAAAATAGAATAGCGAGGTAGTTTTATTGGCATTCTTGTAATCCACCGACGCATGCAGCAGTGTTCGCAGAGTGACTGTTGTTCTAGGATGTCTTGTTGTTCTACATGCTGCGTTGCTTTTGTTCTCTTTCTCAACACAATGCTTGTTAAATGTATAGGTAAGTCATTATGTAACTAAAACATACATTTTGTCCTTTGTTATAAATGAAAATAGAATATATAACTATAGAGTCTATTATGGTGCAGTGTGATAGAAAGATCAAACATAGGAAACCAGACATTGTGTTGATAGACAAAAAGGAGAGAAAGTGTGGGATAGTTGATGTGGGCAATCCAGGAAGTGTTGAGGATTTAAATTGGAAAGTTGTGGAGAATAAAGTAGATGGAGGTTGTACCGGTGGTGGTAGGAGCACTTGGATCAGTCAGCTAGAGACACGGAAATTGGATAGAGAAACTAGACCTATAGGATTAAAGATACACAGCTACAAAAGACATCCTTATTTGGTACAGCACACATTCTAAGAAAAGTATTGCTATAAGACAGCAAGGACGCTGAGGCCCCGTTTCATGGTGTTTACACGGAATTTTTAGACGAATTTATTACATACGCAAAAAAATGCAGTGTTGACGTCGGTACCAAGGAAGTTTAACTTGAGGACTAGAGACACAAGTAAGAGACAGAGTCTATCAAAAAACATACGTACTCTTTACTAGTAGCGGCTTGCTGCTTGGTCCGAACACTGTTATTTTCAAGGAGTTAAATTAACCCCCATTCAGCCCCTTTTTGGTAGAGTTAAAAAAGTGGAGTTACACCATTCATTACCAGAAATTGATGACAGAATGGTCGCCGCGTAAGGAATAATTTACATATAGCCTTTATTAAATGGCATCCAATTTTGAACGGTAAATATATAGAGGGCAAATATTAAAATGAAAATTCTGCTAATTGAGTATCTTGCCTATTATTTGCCGACTTCGCTATTTAAGAAACAGCGATTTTCAATTTATTCACTTCCTTATTTCTTCAAATCAAGTATACCTACGATCTGCCAGTTGACTGTATTTTTCAAGCTATCGTTTGTCAATGTTTGAGCCTCCATCAATCATGGTGAGTTGAAAATGCTTGTTGTCAGTACAAGTCGGGTAGTTGTTAAATTAGAGGTATACAACTTCAGCCAATTTGGTCAATATGTGTTCTGTTACATGCAAGATAAAGGTTCCTCTATCAACTCTCGAACATTTGACCAAAGACGATTTTGAAAGTATCAAACAAAATCCTACCGACGGCAATCTTATATTGGTGCATGACCTGCTTATATATCTGTTTATATATTTACTGTACTATTATATTTCAACACAATTTGGCAGAACGTATATATACCTGATGCAAATAAATAGGTGACTGAATGATTGGATAATAGTTGTTGTTTAGATCAAGAAGTCGGCAAATAGTTGGAAAGCTACTCAATAAGCAGAATTCTGACTCCCTTTAATATATTCGCCTTATATATTTACTGTCCAGAATGGGACGCCATCCTCGAGGATTTATGTAAATTGGCTTTTTGTCATTAATTTCTGGTAATTTCAGAAGTAATACAACTACTTAACTCTTATTTTCAGATTATAAAAGTAGAGTTGTAACTCCCTTATTGGAGTTCAATTGCCGGTAGAGAGTTATTATAACTCCAAGTATGGATTTGAAAATTATTTTTAACTCCATTAATTGGAGTTAGAGGTTGTAAACAACGAAATGAAATTACATAAAAGGTGGACAGACGAAGTCGGGAAGGTAATATCATTACTTTACATGCAATGAATCAAAAAAGTATGATGTAGTATTGTCCTTCGTCAACGTGTTTGTGGAATTTCTATAGTAGATCCGTTAACTAGTTTTTGAGATAGCGTTGTTTGAGTTAGGTTAGGAAGACAAGAGAAATCGATCGATTTCATCATTTTACAAATATACTTGTCACTTTAAATGTTGATTTTCACCTATAATTTTCACTCCTCAATTGTCTGGAAATTACATTAGCTTCAAGCCTATTCAATTCTTTCTCTACATTTTGATGCATAACATGATGATATAACTGATCGGGAAGTTTCGAAAAAAAGCCAAAGAGTTTAGGTGTTTATTCGAGATACGCCAATTTTTAAAATTCCAAAAATAACTTTAGGTCTCCTCAACATTTCCGAATGTAACTTTGGAACTATATAGTTATCGTAGAGTGTTCAGGCACATATTAAACAATATCACTTTCCCTGGCGAACATATTGATATATAGTTCAAGTTTGCAAGCGTACTGGAATTCTACAAATTATAAGCGTATACTTGCTTCCTTTATACTCCTTCGTCACTGGGCAAACATCCGACAATTATAGCAAGAAACTGGTGAGTCTTATAAATGTCTTATCTTATTGGCCTTGAGCAGGGTAACACTGCTTATGACCTTTATCAATTTTGATAAACAAGACTGAATTAATGAACAAGACGCCTGCTCAGGCGTTCGCTCGGGCTACTGATTTCTGAAAGCTTTGCGTAGTCTGTGCGTACTCTAGCAAGACTACATGCATGGCAATGGCAATGGCAATGCATAAATGCATAGATTTTCACAGATAGAATATATGGCCTTATATAAACTGCAGCTGTGCAGGAGGTGCCGAAGGTTTACTAGTGTAATATAAATGTGAACAAGACCGTTTTCCTGAAAATTAAAGTTCAACATATTGATATCACCGGTATTTGCTCTATTCGGTGCTTATTATTAGGCAAGGCCAGGGCCAACCTGTTTTGAAATAGCTCGTCATCTTTTACGTACAAGGTCTACCGCGATCGCCAGCGTGTTCTATAACTCGGTCACTTATATGTTCTTTGATATACTGTGGCCCTTTCCTCAAGTCAAACTTCGTATTGATGACAACATGGCTTCATGGATAAACCTTGTCAGCAACATTACTGATTAACTACTCAAAAAAAATTTAAAAAATTAAACAAGCCGGGGGAAAGAATGATGCTTAGTTAAACAGTCTGACAATCAAAAACTGTTACCAAATAAATAGTAATAGTTGTTGCTATGGCAACAATGACGTTTCAAAATGGCTGCCAATTCCCTTCAAACTAATTTAATTCGGAAAAAACTTTGGTGACCCCCAATCTTTTTATTTTTTTTCATTTAAACTTTTTTTGAAGTATGAGTAATCAATTGGCCGATTTTAAAAAAATTCTGTAGAACGAATTTTCTTTTTCCCGGAAAAATCATGTTTGTTAAATTTTAAAATCGGCCTATGGATTACTCATACTTCAAGAAAAATTTTAATGAAAAAAAAATGGGAGGTCACCAAAGTTGTTTTCGAATTAAATTAGTTTGAAGGGTAATTGGCAGCCATTTTGAAAAGTCATTGTTGCCATAGAAACAACTGTTGCTACTTATTTGGTAACAGTTTTTGATTCTCAGACTGTTTAACTAAGCATTACATTTAGTTTTAATCTTTCTCCGAATTGTTTAATCACGTATTTTGGACTCTCGATCAAACTTGTATTTTTCATTTTTCAAGAAACTGTATACGGAGCCACCTGAAGTCCGGTTGAGTCAATTTAACTCCGAAAGTGGAGTATTATTTAACTTCAAAAGTGGGAAGGTGAGTTAAAATAACTCTTGAAAATAACAGTGAAGAAATACAAAACGCAAGGAATAAGGCTAAGCACCGAATAACGAAAAAATATGTTTTGTTTTGTTATGTCGTTTACATCTGGGTCGTCTATATTTGGAAATGTGTTTCGAAACATGTTTAAATATTTTCTGTTGGTACGATTTACATTTTATATCGGAAGCACCGCTTGAATGTGCCGAATTCAATACTATAGTTTTGTCCACTGAAAGCATTTAAAAAGATCGTTTAATTATTCGATCGGCTAAACGGGCTTGTACCTTGTTGTTTACAACATACCTCGATTCCCTCGAAATTGTACAATCACACAGTTTCAGAGCGGTTCTACCTGACTACATTTTGCAGAAACCTCACGCAATTGCAGAAATCGTTGGTCCAGGTGAACGCCTGAGCAGGCGTCTTGTTATATCTCGTTTATGCCAATAATTACCCCGGCTTGAGCGATATGATGGATACCGTTTCGAGTATTTATTAAGCTGTTCATTTGATACAAATCAGTGACAACGGCAAATAGGAGGACAGCATCTCTTTATACACTGTTAATTCTAGGGAGTAATTTTAACTCCACCGTAAGAGTTGAAATAACTCCCTTTTGGGGAGCAAAAAAAATAGAGTATATTTCACTCCCAAACCAGAGTTAAACCTACTCCACTTCAGTTCATATTAAAACTTTTACTCTACGAAGAGTAAATATTACTCCACCGCAGGGTAAAATATACTCCAGCAAAGGGTACAAATATTAGAGTACTTTTACTCCTTTATTATTACTCCAGGAGTAACTTTAACCCCAATCTTACTACTCTGGGAGTCAATCCAACTCTCATAAAGGAGTAAAATGTACTCTTGAAAAGGAATAGACATATCGGAGTAATTATTGTATATTTACTCCTTTATTTTCACTCCAAAAAAGGAGTAAACATACCGGAGTAAGTAATGCATTTCTGGGAGTCAATACAACTCTCATAAAGGAGTAAAATGTACTTTCGAAAAGGGATAAACATAACGGAGTAATTAATGTATATTTACTCCTTAATTTTCACTCAAAAAAGGATGTATTTTGTATTTTGTAAGGATGTAAAGGAGGGTGTATTTTTTTTCTAAATTTTTACTCCACAAGTAAGTTTAACTTCAACAGAAACAAAGTTACTATCTTCACCATCCTGAAAATTTTACTTTAATACACATTGCATCTCACATTATGTTTGATTGCAACCAAACCCCCTTTTGGTATATTTTTGACTCCAAAGTGAGAGTAAAATTAAATCAGAGTATTTTTAACCCCCATAGGAATAAAATTTACTCCACTTTTGGGTTATTTTTTACTCAAAAATAAAAGTGAAATTTTAAACTAGAGTATTTTTTACTCCTGCAAACGTAAATATTACTCCATTAGTGAGGTAGAAATTACTCTAGAAATGGAGTTAAAATGATTGAGTAAAATATACTCCCAAAACAGAGTCAACTGGTACCTTTTTTTTTACTCCTTTTTTGGAGTAGTATCAACTCCTTAAAATTAACAGTATAATAGTCACTTTATAATAGTATTACACTATACTGGCCGGCTGGCAATAGTTTCTATTTTTAAGGGGACTACCTCGAGCAGCTAAGGTCCGAACCGCCAGTCCAGAATTAATGTCGAAACTCGAAAAAATTGTTGTTTTGCTTCTGTGCTTTAAAGGGTTTTCCTCAGGTTTTTCTGTTTTTCTCTTTCCGCCAAATCATCTTCAGCGTAACGATCATAATCAGTAATCGACGTAAAATAATAAAGTTTAAGTATATAAGTAGATGAATTTAACAAAAGTTATTGTTATTATTCTATTATTTTTAAGAAAACAACGAAATCCAAGTCACAAACAGGTAAGGTGTTTAATTTTGTAAATTTAAGATTAAGTTCTCGATATGATCTTTATATTGTTGTTGTTCAGTTGTTGCATGTTGTTGTGGCTGCTGTTGTTGTTGTACTTGTTGTTGTTGTTGTTGTACATGTAGTTGTTGTCGTTGTCGTTGTTGTTGCTGCTGTTGTTGTTGTTTTTGTTTTTGTTTTTGTTGTTGTTGCTGTCGTTGTTGTAGATGTTGTTGTTTGTTTGTTCTTGCTGTTGTTTTTGTCCTTGTTCTTGTTCTTGTTCTTGTTCTTGTACTTGTTGTTGATGATGACGATGTTGTTGTTGTTGTTGTTGTTGTTGTTGTTGTTGTTGTTGTTGTTGTTGCTGTTGTTGTTGTTGTTGTGCTGTGGTTGTTGTTGCTGTTGTTGTTGTTGTTGTTGTTTTTCTTCCTCTTGCTCCTATTACTATATTTGTTTCTTCTATTCTAAAATATTTTTTTTTATTATTATATTTTAAGAACATGTATTCCAGCAGAAGCTCTTCCTTCGCTTAACTTAAGTTATTGCCAGCCTTTATACAATTTCACGAAACCATTTTGCAAAGATCATGGAATTAAACTTGACGACTACGTATATCATCATCCTGATGATAAGTCCCAATATTATAGGAATAATCATGCAAATTTAGCGGAATTAGAAGTACGCCTTGCAAATAAAGAATTTGGGGGACTACTTCCTTCCAAATGCAAAAATGCTTTAGTTCTACTTTTCTGTCGTAATTATTATCCCAGTTGTGATGCCACAAGACGCGTGTACCAAGAGAAGAAAATTTGCAGAGAAAGTTGCCTCGAACTTCTTAACATATGCGGAAAGATTCTGAAAATACTTAGAAAGGTTTATCTAGTACAACATGCCTGGCAAAAAGAATATCTTTACTGTAAACAACAGCCTTACAGAAATGCTGGTGAATCTCCTGAATGTTGGTATTATACTGGAGATACCAATTTTACAAAAGAAGGTACTGATACTTAAACTAGAAAAGCAGTTTGTAGTTTTGGCGGAGCATGAAAATAATCCAATTATTTATTATTTATTATTATTATTATTATTATTATTATTATTATTATTGCTATTATTATTATTATTATTATTATTATTATTATTATTATTATTATTATTTGTTACAATAGCCTCCAAATAGAAGGTGGGCCACAGTCTAAACCCCGTGCGTGCAAGGAGAATGGCTCATATAAGCTACCAAAATTTGCTGGCCTTCTACATAGTCAAAACGCAATATACTAATCTGTCTGAACAATCCCTGATGTGATTTTCCTTACTACCGTTTCACTCTCCGTCAGTAGAACTTTCTGCATCTCTCTTGCTATCTTCAATCTCCGCGCCTCTTCTGGAACCGGCTTGGTCATCTGTTCTTCTAATTTCTTCATTCCTCTTCCCAAACATCCAATAACAAATGGGATGATATCGACAATACAGGCTCTTCTCCCGAATTTTAAATGCCAACTCTGACGACGGGCATGTCATGTCCATTTTATTTTATTCTATTATTATACCCTATTATTATTGTTATTATTATTATTATTACTATTATTATTATTATTATTATTATTATTATTATTATTATTATTATTATTATTATTATTATTATTATAACAGCAATACATATTTCTCCAGTTAATCTTCACACTTTGTTTTGAAGACCTATAAATATTCCTTTTTTCGTACCAAACAAGCTTTTGTTTATAGGATGCCTTGAAGAGTTCAAAGTTCTAGCGGGCAACAATTGAAAAGTTATTGACCGAGCAGGCAATAAGTTCTCAATTGTTGCACGCTCGGTAGACATTGAAATTTAGCTGAGGTCATGTGACCACAAACCAAACAATGACAGTCGTCGTTGAATCCAGTGAAACTCTAGCAATATAACAATTATTACTATT
>OZ035997.1:82478268-82505768 GCA_964035015.1 Corallium rubrum
ATGTAAAGTTTTGATCCAGTTCTCTAATTAGGTTTTTATATTTAGCTTTCTTGCGGTTAACATTGTTTGTGAGGTTTGATTCAAAGCCTACGGTAAGTTCAACAACGTAGAGGTGTTTGTCTGAAGTGGAGACAAGTAAATCAGGACGATATTCATCTCCCGTAATAATCGAGGGGCTTTCAAATCCAGGAAGATCAACATGTAATTTGCATTCGTTTAAACTTTGAAAAGTTTTTGCAAGAAAGTTTAGTATGCAATCGTGTCTCCAAGTAAATCGTTCCAAGTAATGTTGGCAACCGGCAACAACGTGTAGAAGTGATTCAGGGTGTAAGCAGAACGAACAGTCAGAACTTGATGAAATTCCCCATTTACTGAGGTCCTTTCTGGTAGGAAGGGTATTATTTATATAGCGAATTGTAAAGTTGAAAATGTTCTTTGGTAGCTTTGATTGCGATACCGACCAGATTGCGTTAAGTTGTGATAGGGCGAATTTAGAAACATTTTCGAAAAAGGAACCTTGACATTTCAAACGGTTCCTAAGTTTATTTTCTTGTTGAGAATGGAAAGTTTTTAAAACTTCTTTAGTTGAGTTGTAGCTATCGTATTGAATGTTAGTATGATTATTAGTTGACTTCCACAGTTCGTTTATTGAATCGTTTGGAGATGTTTTTAGGGCATTGCGTAGAACTGTTTGACACTGAATGAATTTGACTGATGCAGGGAGGATATTTAGACCAAACTTATTACGGGTTAGAAAAACGTTACTTAGTGTTCCAGATATAGGTACTTCCAGCCATTTTCGGATAATAATAATAATAATAATAATAATAATAATAATAAAGGTTTTATTAGACATTTCCACATTACAGGGCTTTTCATCCTTAGTTAGATAAATTTGACTACATATAATTATAATTAGCAAAATACTGAAATAAGTATAACTCAAAAAGGCATAAAAATCACAATTTAGAACGTCATAAAATTTGAGCTTGAGCTCTTTCAGTAAGAATCTGTTTTACTTCCTTAATAAAAATATTATAATTATCGTTTCCTTTCATTGTTCTTGGTAAATCGTTAATGTTCTTGACCATAATTAGGTCATTTTATACTAAGATTATTATGCGCATATAACACAAATCACAACAGTGGGGTAAAGGAAGAGTGGGAAAATGCTCCGGTACGATAATTGCAGGAATGAGAATTAAACCCGAGAGTGATTTGGGATAAACCAAAAACAATTGCTGCTGAATGCTCAAAATTATTATTGACAAATGGTGCGTATAGCATCAGGCCGCTGCTATTACTTCGCAGCAATCTACATTGGGTTTTTTAATGTTTACAGAAAATGTTTAGGTAAGCCAGTTCTCATTATAAATAACTTTAAAAGCCAATTTGGCTATTCGTTCAATAACTGATTACCATTTTAAGTAAAAGATATCTTTTTATTAGCATATCCTTTTCATTAGGTAGACTGGTATTGAATCATGCAAAATATTACAATGGTCACTATTGTAATTAGATATAGTCTAGCTTGGACAGAACGACGGCTTCCGCAAGCTGTTTCCTGATATGAAATGGGGTATATGGTTTTAGTTTTTAAGGCAGCCAATACGCTGTAACATGATGTTGTTAATGCAGTTACGTGGATGATCCAGTGTAGATTCTGTTGGAATAGCACCCCCAGTACTTTCCTGGAACTTACCCGTTCAATTACTTCGTTATTTGTAGCAATACTATGATTGAACTGGGAAAATTTCTAATTTTTCCGTCATTAGCATGCATGACCAAACATCAAAACAATACTCTTTTACACAACAAAGAAATGTATTATTATATTAGGATAGTTTTAAATCGAACAAAAATACTATTCACGCCCCGATGGTGAATAATCATTGTTTGTCGGTTCTTCTGAGAATATATACCGTTGTACATATATGCATGTGAGATATTTTCCGCTGCGAAGCACTTCGGTTTTCTTTAAATTAACGTTAGTTAAGTGTATTATATCTCTTTCACCGTCATAATCTAATAAAAATTCCAAATTCTCCTTTAGATACGTAAAATCATATCTTAATCGTTTCCCGCCATCCTCATGCTCACATTTCCAGAAGATACCGTTTTATATGGATGAATGCATCACTTGATGCTATTTTACTGGCGTTTAGCCAACACATAACTCTCTCGTGCTTGATGTTTTGATATATTTTACTGCTCCAAGACGTTCTCTCTCGGTTTAAACCGTATTTCAAATAAATAAGCAATATCCATCTGACCTTGATGTCTGTTACACAGATGGTGGGTGCGTTATTCTCAACTCTCCGACCTAGTAAGAGTTGAATTTTGTCAGTTTTATTACAAACCCGCGCTAATGCACAGCCTTGAAATAGAGCCTCATCATTTCTGGTGAACTTCAGCATAAAACCTCCTGAAATCAACATTCGTTAGATCTAACGTTGTAACATGTAGTCAAGTCCTGGCTGAAACAACTCTAAACAAATAGAGCCTCTAAGTCTTATCATATATGGTGAACTTCGGCACAAATCCTCCTGAAAATAACATCTGTTAAATCTAACGTTGTAACCTTTTCTGGATACGATCCAATAAAGAGTAGCAAGAAATACAACAAAAATACTAGAGCGAAAAGTATATGTCTCCTCAATGTGTGTATAAATCATGCTCTTCTTCATTTTTTATGTTCTGCGACCTCACTTTTATCTTTTGTTCTTTTTGTACTATTTTTACTTATTTTCTTTTACTTATAGTGAATGGTAACTATGGGAACTGGACTTTAAGCAGACCATGCAATGTTATATGTGGCCAAGGTTTTGAAATATGGAAACGTACTTGCAACACTCCGACGCCAAAGTATGGCGGCAAAAATTGTTCTCATTTAGGAAATTCAACAGAATTTAGAAAATGTACAAGAAAACCTTGCCCAGGTAAAAACGCAAGTATATACCCTTAGATGGTATCTATATTTTGTATTATTTCTAATTTTATAAATGTTTAGATTTTTTGCTGATATTTTTATACATTTGGAAATAAGATATTTTTTCTAACTGTCAAATGTATATTGCTGAATTAGTGTTTACTTATTCTAACTTTATAACTACATAGTTACTTTATTTGTTGGCTCTTTTTACAGTTAATGGTGGTTATAGCAACTGGACTTTTAGTAGCCCATGCAGTGCTTCTTGTGGTGAAGATTTTGAAATTTGGCAACGCTTTTGTGATAATCCTCCTCCAAGAAATGGTGGAATTAATTGTAGTATTTTGGGAAACTCAACTAGTGTTAGACAATGTATTATGAAACCTTGTCCAAGTAAGTTCGTTGAACTATTAAACCCACTGTTTAGAGGTATCTCATTATCTCCTAAATAACTAAAAAACGCAAGTGAAAGACACTTTCTTTCCCCCTCCGAAGCTATTAAAGTATATATAACCCCAAATTTTTAATTATCTAAATACGTTCTACCTTTGGCAAATAGTTAAACAACGAAATATTTTTTAGATTTGAGTAACCTTTATTGCTTTAATCATGGCGAGAAATAATGGTCACGCATGCGCGTAATGCATGCCCACTTACAAAAATTTTGACTAGAAAAGTTCTGCAAGATTAATAGGACTTACATAGAGGATGAGTGAAACAATCGTCGTAGCAGTGTCAATTTTTAAATTATTTCAAATGTTTCAATCTGAATCGTATAGTGCAACACATCTCCGATATAAATATCATGAGCGATATGCCACAGATATTAAATCCGTTGCGGTTTTTGAAATACTACTTTGAGCACAAGTCTAACATAAGTTAATATGGCGAATACGCAAATTGTACCAACCTTGCTGCTCACGTTATCGAAAATCAAACAGAGGTATACTATTTCCGTACAAGTTTCGATCTAATTCGGCTACTATAAAGATCCGTCTTTTCGACGATATTCTTCATTTCTAGCTTGTATTTGTCGTTGTTGCGGTTTTCAATCTCAAAGCTTCAGTATTTTCTGATCATCGAATAAAGATTTCATCCAACATTGCATAAATTAGTTGTTCTCTTTTCTTCTGAACCGCGGAACTGTGACGACCGCACGACATAGGTAGCAGTTTAATAGGGCTTTAGCTCCGCCTCTCTATGTCCACCATTTCTCGCCATGAGAAAGTTTTGTTTTCAAAATGGTAAAGAGATGTCGCCAATGTAGTCATCATTATCAATAGGCCTACAAAAATTATTTGCAAGTGTGACATGACCCAATTCTTCTATTAATGATGTGTTTGAACTACAATGTTCCATATTGTATGAGTTTTTCCACAAAAATTTCCAGGTAGTTTATATATCTTTCCATAAAGAGAAAGAAAGCCAAATGCCTACATAGACGCCATCTCATTACTATACTAGAAATGCGAATTGCAAGAAAACATTGAAAATTAGCTCCAATCCAAAAAAATATTTCACTGAACAACTGTTTGCTCTATGTAGAACGTATTCAGATGATAAAAAATTTGGGTTTATATGCACTTTAAGGTAGTTGTCAGTAGCGTCACGTCAGCACAATTAAGCTTAATTTTCTATTTTTTTTATAAATATCGGTTTTTTGTTGGTTTTTTGTAAGTTGATGGTAACTATAGCAACTGGACCAAAACATCACCATGTAGTGTCTCGTGTGGCAAAGGCTTTGAAATATTGACTCGAAAATGTGATAACCCAGCACCAAAATATGGAGGAAGTAATTGCTCAAAACAAGGCATAGATAGAGCACGTCGCCACTGCAACATTAAGCTTTGTCCAGGTAAGAATTTATTCGTGAAATTTATCATTTATATAATTATTTATTTATTTGTCTGTTTCTTTGTTTTAACCAATCAATAATCAATCAATCAATCAATCAATCAATCAGTCAATTAATCAATCAATCAATCATTCAATCAATCAATCAATCAATCGTTTGTTTGTTTGTTTGTTTGTTTGTTTGTTTGTTTGTTTGTTTGTTTGTTTGTTTGTTTGTTTGTTTGTTTGTTCGTTCGTTCGTTCGTTTGTTCCTTCGTTCGTTCCTTCGTTGTTCGTTCGTTCGTTCATGCATCCATGCACATGACATAAAATTAGAGTAAACCAAGAGGTTCGAAGATTTAGAATGTCTCCATTTTTTTAATTTAATTTAATTAGTTAAAAGGAACGTTAAGATGATTGGTATCATCACTGGTGTTGGAATTGCCGTAATTACCTTGCTCATTTTGGTTTTGGTTTTTCTTCGGAAAAGAAGACACTGTAAAAGAAACGACGGTGAGTTATATTACATTTTTATGATTTCAAAATTTGGACAAATTTGAATTAATTTCAGACTTACCATTAAATGTCGATACACCTTTGCAGCTCATATATGTACATAATAATTATACACTGATTCCTGCTGAGCTCAGCAAGAAATATTTGCTGTTATGAAGAATCTTAGTGTTCGCAGTTTCAAGTAGTTATGATGAACAAACTTTGAAATACAAATGATTTTACCATATGTAACGGAAACCACTTTTACATACTATATTTATATAAAGGTTTATTTGTGATATTTAATAAAAAAGCGTAGAACTATATTTGTTAACAATTGTATATTAAATTATTACTATTTAAGGTTGTTTTTTCTATAAATAATAACTCGTGTTATATTTTTAACTGTTTAGACTTTACTCCATATGCAATTTTAAACTTTCAACCACGACTATTACTCGATGCTCGACTATGTGAAGATAATTCAACATTAAATGAAACTACATCTCCAGATATTGATGACACGTCGTCAAAAAATTCTGCCTGAGCAATGAGGAAAGAAAAGCCATCACCAGACTTCTGCGAGTAGCAATGAGTCAGTTTGAGTTGTTTGAAATAAGTTCACAGCTATACAGAAAATAACGTAATGTAAATATAAATATAAGTAAACTTGACGAATTAGATGCTTCTGTTATACGATACTGAAAAACTCATAGCTTGCAGTGAAACAACAATAATAAAAAATAGCTACATGTTATTAAAAATAAGAAAAGTAAAAAAAAATGCCAGTTATAACGAAGTTTTATAAGTGAAGAAAAAAAAATCTTGCATGACTTTGGTTGTTCAGTTAACATATTATTCATATAAAGTAGGTCAACTTTCTTACTTTTTTGCTTTAATTCAACAGCAGGTCTGAGTCAACATGCAGGATAAGAGCTAAGCAATAAATTGTAAATGTACTGTTCAAAGTAAAATGCAACGAAAAAATTTTCTTTGTTGAATTAAACTAGACGATGGTGCAAACCCACTGGCAAAATTTCAACGGAAAATTATTTAAGGTGACTCCATACAGTTCTTGAAAAATGAAGAATACAAGTTTGAGACTTCAAAACACGTGCATATACAATTCGGGAAAAGAATATAACTAAATGTTGTACATAGTTAAACGTTCTGACAATCAAAATCTGTTACCGAATATATAGCAACAGTTGTTTCTATGGCAACAATGACTGTTCAAAATGGTTGCCAATTACCCTTCAAACTAATTTAATTTGGGAAAAATCTTGGGTGACCCCCAATTTATTTTTTCATTAAAACTTTTCTTGAAATATGAGTAATCAATAGGCCAATTTTAAAAAAAATTCTGTAGAACGAATTATTGTTTTCTCGGAAAAATCATGTTTGCTAGTTTTTAAAAAAATTGGATGTACAGTATTTTTTTTTAAATCTATATATTTAGTTGGTAACAATTTTTTATTGTCAGGCTGTTTAACTATGCATAACATTTAGTTTTATTCTTTTTCCAAATTGTTTATGCACGTGTTTTGGACTCTCAAACTTGTATTTTCCATTTTTTCAGAAACTGTATGGACCACCTTAACTTTTGGGGAAATTGATGTTTTGTAACTGGAAATTTTTCAAGTTAAAATTGGCGCGTTGTTGGAAATGCCTTGAGAAAATGTGAAATGTGACGTAAATTGATATTGCACGGATGTTGTCATCAAATACGCTTTGTGGACCCTTCTAACTCAAATTGGCATACAAAATAATTTCTTAATTGAAATAACAATATCAATATAAAGCTAGATTAAAAAATGAGGGTTTTCTACTTTTTAGACTGCTATAAAAACAGCCGGCACACTTAGGTCGGAATAAAATTAGGAAAATATCTTGCTGTCGTCGAAAGTAAATCAAGCTTATAGTTCTTGGACCAAATTTCTCAACATATCTTTGCCAGCTTACTTACCTTAATTGTATACTTTAAAATAGAGCAATTGTTTTTACGTTGATCGATGAGGGATAGCAGAACGTCTCTCCCTTATGCTTCTACTGAGGCTGCAACGCAGAAACATTGACCAGATTGCACTTAATTAAACAGATATATCTAGTACATCTCCTACAGGCTGCTACCGATACCGATAACCTATAGGATTCTATAATTTTCTATAAGCGCAATTGGAACGTTTATTACACGGAGCGAACTATAAAGAATTATTTTATGAGTCGGTTTTGTTTGATGTACCGCGGGTTGTATATAGCATACAGCCCTATGAATACTAATTAGATAAGAAATGAAGGAAAAACTAGGAAAATCTTTGTCCAAGGTGGAAAAAATAGACAAAACTTTGTTCGAGAAGCTATTCAATCATGAAATAAGTATAGGATAAATACCGGAACGGAGGCTTTAAGCCAGATAAATCCCGAGGGCCATCCGACTTAAAACACGATTGAAGAAGGTTTTCTAAAAAATAGCATTTAATATCAATGTCAACTGGATTTTATGAAATAATAGACTCCAAAGCAACCTTTGAATAATAGTTTATTAAACAACTTGAGAAGTACGTAAAGGTTCATCGAACACATACACACACTTCTACAAGCTTGTTTGAATAATTAGTGTGGATAATTAGTACCAGATATCATTACAGCATTGGACATGCGCATTGATGCAATATCAATCCACATTTTATTCTCAACAGTGTAATAAAAGTAGTGTGCTGCGTAGGCAGTGTAGAAACAACAATCGAAATATAGTAAGGATAGATATACTGCCGAAACAGACAACGTAGGAGTCTAACGTTTCGAGCGAAGGCCCTTCGTCAGAGAGAAACGTAAAGAGTGTAAACAAACAACGAGCTTATATACGAAAGGTAATCATGGGACCAAAAATAAGCCAATCAGATAAAAATGACAATAACAAACTGATAATGAGATGTGAAAAATTAAGCAATCAAATCAAAAAAAAACAATAACAAATCGATAATGAGATGCGAAAGACATTTGCTATTCATACCGTCGATGAGCAAGAAGGAGGGGGTGTAAAAAGAATAAGCTGAGAGTAAAAAAATATATAAAGTGAAAACGCCGTTTGTGTCCGTCCTTGCTAAACAGAAACAATGTCTTCAGAGGTGTTAAATAAAAGAAAAACGTTTGTTGAGTCCGTGAGGATGAATGGTACCAATTTTGAAAATGAGACGCTTCTCTAGTCTTTTGCGGCTGACATTACCGCCAGAAATGGGTGAGATGACACAAACTTGCATGTCCAAAATACAATGGTTGGCACTATTAAAATGTTGGGCAACAGGCTTGTCAACATGATTGTTCCTCACAGAACGAAGATGTTCAGCAAACCTGTCAGATAAACGTCTGCCAGTTTCACCGATGTAAAGCATGCAATATTTATTGCAAGAAATACAGTAAATGATGTTGGAAGAGATGCAAGTAAAATTATGCTGAATAACAAAATTAGATTTAGGTCCCAAAATACATGTAGTGGGGTTAAGAAAGGAACACGTGTAACAACGGGTATGGGAGCAAGAAAAAGTACCCGCTAGTGCCAATAGATTTTTTCTAAGGGCACTACGCACTAAACCATCACGAATATTTTTATTACGCCGAAAAGAGATTAAGGGGTTGTCGGTGAAAATAGCTGTATTTTTATCTGATTGGCTTATTTTTGGTCACATGATTACCTTTCGTATATAAGCTCGTTCTTTGTTTACACTCTTTACGTTTCTCTCTGACGAAGGGCCTTCGCTCGAAACGTTAGACTCCTACGTTCTCTGTTTCGGCAGTATATCTATCCTTACTATATTTCGATTTTTATTCTCAACGTTCGGTGTAATAAAGTGCTGACTCAACCAACACATTTTGATTATTTTCATTGGTTTGCCTTTGCTCTAGTAAAATACGTAGAGGGAAAAGTAAACCCTGGCTCTCCTTCTCGTCTATGTGGGCGCTGCCGGTGTAACAGTACCAGATGCCCCCCCCCCCCTTCAGAATGCCCCCGGGGCATCTGGTCCTAGGACCAGATGCCTCCCCAGGCGTTACCATGCGAGATAGTTGTAGTAGGCAACCGGCCCTATGAATTGGGCAACTATAAATTTATTATTCCCGAGCCGGGCATAGGGCCGAATGCCCGGAGCCCGGTGAGGGTGCTAATCTCGACATGCGTGGAGTCCACTTTACACGCGTGTAGAAAAAGCGAGGGAGACGTAATCTCGCAAATAGTTTATATGTTTGGTACGGTGTCACTCGGTAAGAATAGTTGGGCACTGGTGACTAGCTATGAAGATCTAGAAAACTAAATGTCTAAATCTCCATATTTTGCGAAACAAAATGGTTTCGTTTAACAAAACAAAGAAAAGAAGAAGACAAACAGCCGGTTTAATATATGTTGAAGAGAAACCAGAGAACCTGAAGAAACCAATCACCCTACGATAAACAAAAACTCGATCTGAATTGCAATGTTTGTGGTCACTCTGTGGTCTCAAAATCATGTTCAAGTTCACCATTTGTATTTATTTTGCTGATTGGAATCAGTATTTATATATTCTGTAAACGCCAAGATCGGTTTAAAATTTCAGTATGCCTTGAGCTTGTCCTTTATATGTTGTTTTCAAGTTTTCGCTTAGCCTAAACAATATACAGGTTCACGTTTTCGTGCTCGTCCAAACCAAATGTCAGCTTAACTAAAGCTATTAACTTAAAACACTACCATAAGCTTATGTGGACGTGAGGTTTTTCAGGGAAGTCATTTAAAGGCTTGCTAAAAATATTAAACCCTTTTGAAACCTCCTAAAAACAATATTTTTTGCAACAAGAATTTAATGAAATCTATGTATTGCTTTGATATCCTATCTATAAATTTTATAATTATCCTGAGGTTTATATCTGTTTGTTTTTGTATTGGCTGTATATCAAGAGTGCTTATTTTAATCAGGGGGTGGGTAGGTAGGTGGGTGGGGGTCTTTCAAAAAAAAGCATGTAAATTAAAAGTGGGCGAGGGGTTGTTCCGTTGATGTATTTCTAGTTAGTTTATAAGGCGAGATTTATGGGAGATAAATCCCTCAAAAAAACAAAGAAAACCGACTTGATCGTGTTTTAAGTCAGATAATCCCTCGAACGTCAGGATGTATGCGACATACAGTTCTCGGACGCTACCCGTCCATCGGGCTGTATTTTGGATACATCCCCCGGTACCCTATAGCCAATCTATGGCGCGCCGGCCGTTTCGGCCAAAAATGGTCGAGAAAAAAAACCGCGTCAAGAATCGGCTAAAAATGGTCGAGAAATAAAGACGTGTCGAGAATCGGTCAAAAATGGTCGAGAAATAAAAACGTGTCGAGTTTTCCGCAAGAATTAGTCGAGAAATAAAAAGGAGTCGAGATGTTCATTTTTTTGAGCTGGTCGAGAACTAATTTCTGACTCGCTGTTAGCATGGGATGAAGTGATATGGGGAGGGTCACAAATATTTTTCAAAGGGGCAAATAACCAATCACTTTATACTTTATATGGGTGGGACTGGGTAGGATAGTAAGTGTATTCTCATTTCTCAGGCTAGCGTCTAGCGAAGATGACGCACTCGGATAATCGTAATAGGTGTAAACTCGCTTTTATATATATATATATATATATATATATATATATATATATATATATATATATATATATATATATATATATATGTATATATATATATACAGTAAGATAACGCTGTCGATTGTAGAGAACGGGTACGTTCGGTGACTCGCGTTCCACGCTGACTATAACCCAATAATGAATCGTAAGATTTTTCGTCAAGTTATGCAAATGTCGACTGGTTTGCATCTGAACTCCGACTGAACTTTTTGTTGTTATTTTTTTCTGGAAGAACTCCGGAGGGGGGGGGGGACGCCGTGGGCGGGATTGTATAAACAATCTTAGCAGGAAGCGAAGTGTAATTCACTCTTATGTTGATTCTTATATCTATAATCTGCAGCAACTGTATGGCGACATTAACTGGCCAACAATTGGCGCTGAAACGACTTGCAAAGAAATGAAAGCATGCACTGAAATACTGTGGCTTGACTTTGAATCATATTTCTTGCTTGCTTCAGGGTACTTCTGTCGCCAATTAATTATCCTTATCCGAAACCCACTGACATTTTCTAATATTAGCAATTTGAAGTACTGCACTTGGGCGAATTTCGGGAAAAAAAGGCGTTTTGCGCCTGAAAGAGTAGACTGTGAGTATAGTTGGCTTACGAGTTTTAATCACAAAACCTTTTCAGACTTACAAGCCGAACTATTCAGTCAAAACGTTTTCAATTGACAGTAATTCTAGCTTCTTCAAATTAGAACCACCTGCACGTCTGACAATATATGTCAATTAGAGTAGTTTCACTCCTAGAGGCTAGATCAATCGGGAAGAAACTGAATGTTTGCGACACTGTATGCTTGGTAAAAAACGTTGCTATAGTATATCATCATGTAAAGCTAAAGAAAGCTAATACAATTCCGCCCACGGCGTCCACCCCCCCCCCCCCCCCACCCCCCACCCCCCTTCGTCGTTTCGTCGTCGAAGAATTAGGCTAGGGAAAATTAATTATAAACGATCGAATGAACCGTGGTCGTTGAAGTGTTTTCTTATTTTACGATAATGTTGTCAAAGTTCAGTCGGAAAAAAATAACAAAAAGTTCAGTCGGAGTTCAGACGCAAACCATGCCCAGTCGATATTTGTATAACTTGACGAAAAATCTGACGATTCATTTATATTGGATTATACTTAGCGCGGAACGCCAATGTCACTGCCGAACGCATCGCCATTGTTTTTATGAGTCGGTTCGCACTGGCGTTCGCGTATACCCGTTCTCTACAATCGACAGCGTTATCTTACTGTATATAAAAGTCAGTTTACACCTATTATGGTTATCTGAAATTGTGTCATCTTCGCTAGCTTGAGAATACACTTACAATCCTACCCACGGTAATCCACCCATATAAAGTATAAAGTGATTGGTTATTTTCCACTTTGGAAAATATTTGTGACCCTCCCCGTATCACTTCACACCATGTTAACAGCAAGTCAGGAATTAATTCTCGACCAGCTCAATAAGTATGATTAAAAAATGAACATCTCGACACGTTTTTATTTCTCGACTAATTTTTGCGGAAAACTCGACACGTTTTTATTTTTCGACCATTTTTGGCCGATTCTCGACACGTTTTCATTTCTCGACCATTTTTCGCCGGTTCTTGGCGCGTTTTTTTCCCTCGACCATTTATTTGGCCGAAACGGCGCGCCATGCCAATCCACCTATATATCTCTATAAGGGCTTTGGCAGTTTCAATAAGCAATTAGAATGTTTATTTAAAGATGTTTGAAGCGAAACCAGCATTATTCATATTAGGTGTTTAGACGTTCTCTGGTTTAAAATATTTATTAAAGTTACAAGCTTTCGACTGCCAGTCTGCAGCCTTCGACGAGCGAATTACAATGAAAAGACTGATATGCCAGTGGTTTACAATTACATATAGAGACAAACAGATAATATAGTGACATGCAAGTGACAGTTCTGCCTACATATAAAGTTAATGACTAAATTTAGATGTTTATGATATTTAGAGTGTTTTAATAAGAAAGCCGTATTGTTCGGGCAAATGTTTAGAATTATTATCCGAATTGTTTGTGCTTGCGGTGTGCCATGATTCTAATGTTGTTCTATGTCGATAGTTGCCTTTGTCAATAATTTTAATGTTTTTAAAGTCTATTTGATGATTGTTTGACCAAGCATGTTTGACGATGTTGCACCCACTTTTACATTGCTCTACATTTCTTTTGTGTTCTTTTCTCCTAGTGTTGAAGGCTCTGCCTGTCTCACCAACGTAGCTCCACGAGCAATCCGAGCAATTAATACGATAAACCACATTAGTCTGATCTTCGGATGATGGCACACCACAAGCACAAACAATTCAGATAATAATTCTAAACATTTGCCCGAACAACACCGCTTTAATTCTTATTAAAAGACTCTAAATATCATAAACAATTAAATTTAGTCATAAACCTTATATGTAGGCGGAACTGTCACTTGCATGTCACTATACTATCTGTTTGTCTCTATATGTAATTGTAAACCACTGACATATCACTCTTTTCATTGTAATTCACCCGTCGAAGACTGCAGACTGGCAGTCGAAAGCTTGTAACTTAAATAAATATTTTAAACCAGAGAACGTCTAAAAACCTAATAGAATGTTTATTATAGGCTGCTATAGACTTTTTTCGTAAAGGTACATTTTAGCAAGATATGCTATAGCTTAAACACATAAACAACGGTCTCTTATATACTAGACTAACAGTGCAATTCGTTAGATCATTCTTCTTCTCTTTTTATTTTAAAATTATTTGAAATCACTGCAGTTTGCCCCCAAAGCAATATTTGCTCATCGAGGGAGCTCACTGCATACAGATATATTCGCTAAATGACAGAGGTATTTTTAAAATGGTGCATACCAGTGTTTACTCCAATCCTATTAAACATATAAGAATGGAAGATCCTCTGGCATGCATATTTACATTAATATATTTTCAAAGTCTATTAGACTTGATAAAACTTTGAACACTATTGAAAATATGAACATTTTCGTTCTCTTTTGTCCATCTTTAAGTTGTAAACGACCATGCACTCTACTGTATAATGTAATTATTGTGATTTATCACCTCCAACGCTGAGTTTGGAAGTAATAGTGTGTCTTGCAATTGGAAGGCACATTCCCTTACCCGCCTGTCCAGATTAAAATTTGGCGCTTGATCAAAAACGTCCAGGTTCGGTGCCTCGCCACGGAAGAGACAAGTGCCTTTAACTTTGCTGGTGGTTGCTCCAATGCCTTTTAGTTTTGTAATTTTGAACGAAAATCTGAGCGCGCGGTGAGTATTTGTTGAAATAAGATTCTATCATATGATGTAACTTTAATTAAAGGAAGTTGTGAAAACGGATAATAAAACGAACTTGTAGTAGTTGATCTTGTACCCATTGTCTGGGATGTGACCTTTGTGCATACTTCAGCCATAGCAAACTCTGTCTTACCATATTTATATATTATTTGACTGTGCGTTCAAAAATTGGCGACTTATTAAACAAGGTTTATATCAATTATTCAATGCTAAGTAAACAATACTACTTGTGTCGTTATAAGTAAATATAAGTATTAAGAAATTAAGGAATTCAAGAAATGTCGGAAACACCGCCATAAGCAAATTTCTGTTCCGTGCACATCACGCCATAGCGGCTGCGTTAGCTTGTATGAAAACGGATTAAATTATCGTATATACTAAATCACTAGGATCACATTATTACAGTCAATCTTATATAGAAGATATATTATAGCACATAGCGGGATCAAACTGTCAAAGGCATACACTGGCCATTGACACATTGCTGCAAGGGGTTATATTGACAAGAATTATTTAAATTCTTTTAACAGTGCAAGCGGAACAAGGAAGTGGTTTAGGCCACTATAGCTGAAAACTGAAACAGCGTCGTCGGCGATAAGTGGGCATGGTTCACGCCGTTGCAGATGACTAAACCGTTTATATATAGTTGTGACTGCAATACCCGAGAGTCCGAGACGCAGACAGATTGACGATAGAGTTGCAAAATATCTTTCATCTAGATCATCTGTTCAACGTGGCAACGCTAGAGTGGAAACATTGAACTCTATAGAACTATCCGAGAAGTAAAGATTCCACTTCCTGTTTTCTTTTACTGTCTAAGATGTCTTCTTGTTCTACACTATGTCTTACTCTTATTGTCATTTTGTTTTTCAACATGATGCTGGTTACTGTTCGTTTAGGTATGTAATTCTTGCATGTTTTGTAATCACTAATATGAAGACAACATGCATTTTTTCTTTGTCTAAGTTTAAAAACACATACATAGAGAGAGTATATATAGTCTATAATTATAGTACGAGTAATATTTGGCGTTTCATTGATTAAGTTGCTAACTAATAGAGATTTTTAAATTAGTGAGGGAAACGTTCGAGTGCAGGAAGATATACATTGTAAGAATTGCCTCGTGATCATGATGATTACGCCTGCGTTAAACGTCGCACAATAGACGAATTTAATTCAGACGAATTTAATTCGAATTAACTTCGTCTGTAATGCGACGTAAATGCGACGTCGACTGTTAAACGTCGAATTTCAGTCGAATTTAATTGTTTTTACTTGGACCCGTTGAGCCTGAAAACGATTCCTTGAACACGTGTCTCCGAATTGTCAGAGATAGAAGCGAAACATTTAATTCGACGCGACGGTAATTCGTTATGTTACTCGAACACGCATTATCGTCGCACTACCGTGTAATTGCCAAGACGAATTTAATTCGTTTGTCGAAATTAATCGAGTTATACGTCGTAGTTTCGCCGAATAAAATTCAAACATTTAAATTCGCCTGAGTTAAATTCGTCTATTGTGCGACGCTTAGCCCAGGCCTTAGTCAGACGTTTATTTGAAAGGGAATATAAAAAATAGAGAGAGCTGATTTAGGCAATATTGGAAGACTTGCTATCTCTCTATCAACATCTATGTCTTAGCTATTTCATGTACAGTAATTAATATAGCTATATATATATATATATATATATATATATATATATATATATATATATATATATATAGTTAGTTTCAGAAATTGCAGCTTGATGTTAGTAATAATTGTTAGTTGTTTGCTGTACAAGCTGTGTTAGTTAGTAATACTCAGAAAACAACTATAACAATTATATGTATATACGTATTTATCTATTCTGTTGTACTCTGTACCATTGCAATATAAATCATCAATTATTCATTATAAGTTACTTTATTCGATTGGGCGCAATAGCCCAAAGTAAACGCAATAGTCCACTACTGGGAACAGTATTTAATTTTATTCATAATATTTGTAACAAGAGTACGAAGAAATTTCCCACTAAATTATGTTGCATATGCAGTAACATTGTGGAAACTGTTGCGAGGAGCTATTTTGTCCAGTGCTATTTTACTTGGAGAAACGCTCTTTTACACTAGCCATACGCTAAATATTTTAGTGCGGCTCGCTAAAATTTACCGTACACGTACTCAAAACTGACTTTTACTTTATCAAATATTCTTTAAGAAAACAACGCCATCCAAGTCAAGAACAGGTAATTGTGTTTGTAAACGTAAGATTTGAAAATCTTAATCATCATCAGCATCTTCTTTATCGTCGTCATCGTCATCGTCATCGTCATCGTCATCGTCATCGTCATCATCGCTATCATCATCATTATTATTATCATCACTATTATCTACTATTACTTGTTTTTATTATTTTTATAAACCACCTTTATCATGTTTACTTGAATGTTCAAGTATAGATAGAAGCTGTTATCCTATAAGGACCTGTGTTTAAACTGTGCTAAATAGTATAATCTAAATAAGTATATATTAACGTATGTTCGGAAGAAAAAAAATTGAGCCTGAATAGAAAAACGCTATTTAACTTTTTTTTAAATAAGATAAAACTGTTTTTAATACAAACACTCTTTGGTAGCTTGTTAAATACAAGAGCTTGTTGTATGCGGAAACTTTATCACGGGGATTCGGTGTTCATCTTTTGAATTACAAGAGAGGTGTTATTTCATGCATCGAGCGTCATAATTTTCGGTCATTTGAAGTCTTTATAAAATTAAAGTAACTAAGACCAAGTTTGTTTATGCACTTAAATACTTCGATTAATGCTTTTCTTAGTAACGTTGTATTAGTGGCTCCAAAGGGTGGTAAACTGTTTGATTCAACAATCAGCTTTGCTTTTCTACGAACTGCATCGGGTTTATTAATAAACGATGATTGGATGAAGCTGAGTATTTATATTAGGAACTAGAAGGTAGTCAGAGACTAACCAGGCTAGCTCATGAGACTATGCACATGTATAAAAATTAGGGTTTAATTTCACGAGTGTTTTCAAAATTTTACAAAATTACCCAAGTCACGAAGCGACGAAGGTAATTTATAAGATTTTGAAAACACGAGTGAAATCAAACCTTAATTTTATGCGAACTCATGAAATTATGTGTTAATAATGTAGTGGGCAAAATTTTTCAAGAGCTTTAGTTATGTCCAGAAAATGTCAAAGTACATGTACATTCTCACGGTCGGTCGGCAACATTCCAATTTTCCTCACTCTATCGCTGTGCCGGTAGCTTTCTCTTTGTAAACACAGGCCCATCAAGAAAACTGTCCTTAGAGCAAGACATTTTACTAACGGCTTGATGGAACTGCGCCTGGGACTGCTTACAGAGGACTTGGCTTTCAGGTTTCAGGTGTCATCTGGCACAGCGAGTAGCATCTTCATTACTTGGATCAAACTGATGTCGAAATAACTCTCAGTCCTCGTTATATGGCCAAGCAGAAGTCAAACAAAGAAAACCCTGCCAAGTTGTTGCTTCCAGAAAGCCGTACTCTAAAGTATACTCGATGCATAATAGACTGCTTTGAGTACTTTAGTGAAACACCAAGTGGTCTTGATCTACAATCATAGAATAATTAATTGGGACATTTTCCGCGCGAGCGCGATTTCGGACGGCATCGTAAACTCTTTGAAAAAAAAATCCGTCGCCTGCTCCAAACACCACACAGGTCTTCCTCTACCCTCACAAGTCTACCCTCACCCCTTTCCCCCACCATGCAATGTTGGTCCCTTGGGGTAGGCCTTACCCGCACCTCATACCGTGTTTCTGAAACAACATTGTATGGGGGTGGGGTGGGTGGGGGGGGGGGGGAGGAGGAGGATAACTTAACTGTGCAAAATGCATCTTTGCTTAGAAGTGACACTGTTGCAAGTTGTCCCAATGTAATTATTCCATGATTGTCTGAACATGTACGTGACGCATTTTCCGTTATTTTTATTATTTAAATTACACAACTTTCCTTAGAATATTCTCGAAAATCTTTAAAAGTATCACTGCCGCACTAAATCGTTTGGTTCATCGATTTACGAATTCATGCGGTGATAAACGGAAACGGTTCTGGAACAAAGTATTAGCAACAATAGTTAATATTTGTATTAATACATAACGCACTTCATTATATGTTACTCTAATGAGCTTTGATCATTGACACTTCAACATAAACAAAGACGGTACTCCATGTATTTTAGTTATTTCCTACAAATTAAACATAAAATGAACGATTGTTGTCGCAGTCTCTTTTAGAGAACATAAAACTTTATCTATATTTGTCACATTTGAGACAGAATCTCCCTATAAATCTTCGTTTTCAGCGGTACTCCATCTGCGGTACAATAAAGTATTTTAATATGCCCTGTTATTGTTAGTACTTTCCTGGAGCACCGTTTATAACTCAAGAACAACACATCGGGAAGCAATAAACATTCGCAAGCATTAGTGTACGAATGGGGAGTTTTCAATAGTTAACACTATAGGGAAATCCCAATTTGAAGAAATGAAAAATCCCGGTATTGTAGTAGAACCGTGTCTAAGTAATTAAACAGGCCTTAGCGTGACGTCGTGACATATAATATGACCAAACAGCGATATTATGTTTAGCGCATTACCACTAGTCGTTTCGCGGCGCATAAATTATAAATTTCTCACTTGATCATTAATATTTTCCGCCTGAATTTTTTCAGACAATCATAGAATAATTAATTGGGACATTTTCCGCGCGAGCGCGATTTCTGACGGCATCGTAAACTCTTTGAAAAAAAAATCCGTCGCCTGCTCCAAACACCACACAGGTCTTCCTCTACCCTCACAAGTCTACCCTCCCCCCTTCCCCACACCATGCAATGTTGATCCCTTGGGGTAGGCCTTACCCGCACCTCATACCGTGTTTTTTGAACCAACATTGTATGGGGGGGGGGGGGGAGGAAGAGGATAACTTAACTGTGCAAAATGCATCTTTGCTTAGAAGTGACACTGTTGCAAGTTGTCCCAATGTAATTATTCCATGATTGTAGCATCTAGCATGTGGAGAGAGTATAAGGATCACTATACTTTGAAAGCTTTGCTATAACACCAAATGGGGAAATTTCATATGTTTCTCCTACCTATGGAGGTAGAGCTACTGATATTTTTATCGTGAGAAACAGTGGATTTTTGGACCTTTTACAGTCATTTGATGAAGTCCTGGCTGATAGAGGCTTCAAAATCAAAGAAGAGTTGATGATGAGAATGGCCTCACTTTGCATACCCCCAAGCAAAGCAGCATCTATGCATGCTTCCTGCAGATGTAAGGAAGACCTCTAACATCGCCAATATCAGGATTTATGTTGAGCAAGCTATTGGAAGGATAAAGGTGTTCCTCATATTAAAACATGAGCTCCCCATCGGCCTACTCTCTGTTGCTGATGACATTGTCAGAGCACCATGCATGCACAGCATTCTTACAAATAGAACAAACATGTTTCCCTCCAATAGAAATGTCTTTTAGATGACAAACACTGCACGCATTAATGTTTGTTTTTTTGTCTGACTGTGGAATGCTCTGTGAAGTTGAGGCACAACTATGCCCACCCACACTGCTTTCACTGATCATCATCATTGCTACTCCTTCCATCATCAGGGAATCAGCATTGTCGATAAGCATAGTCAATCGAGATATGGTCTGGAAACTCAGCTAAAATCTTTTGTCTATCTTTTTGTTCGCCTTTATGCATTTTTGTGCACGGTGCACGGGTAACTGAACACATTGTATTTTAGTATAATGAACGAATTGTCCAATAGCAACGTTTCAGTTCAATCACTCAACCGTGCTATTTAAATATTAATAAATCTAAAACAAAGGATGTGCACGGTGTAAGGTACGGTTCAACATAAAATCACAGCTCATTATAGGCGCTTTGAAGTTTGCCGAGTTTCCAGACCATATCTCGATTGACTATGCGATAAGGCAACTGAAACATACAGTAGCCATGAGTCTAATGCCTTAGCTCAATGCTCAGTTATCCCTGCACATGGAAGATGCCACCAAGTGCTACAAGCACAACAGCAAATGCTGTTTTCTGTTGCAGCACGACTTGTCTGTCTCCTCCAAAATTACTTTTTCACACTTTGGGCATTGAAAAATATATCGATGTCCAAGCATGCATGGTAAAGTGACAAACGTGTAAGCCTTATAAAACAAAGAAAGATTACTTACAACCTTTGTAATATAGGCTTTGTCGAACTTGATTTCCAGCAGTCCATACCACGAAGAAGGAATGGTTTACACTGCCCATCCACATCTGTGCCTGCAACTGTGTGTATAGTACAGTACCTGTGTGTCCGCTTCAATTCTGGGATACCATCGTGGTCTTCCAAAAAGTCTACTCGCTTGTAGACCTCTTACTCCATAATTTTTTCATTCCGCACAGAATATGGGCACTTGATTTCCACTGTTGCTGGACCACAACATTTCCATGTAAAAATACCATCTGGAGAGCTGGCCAGATAGGGGTAGTCTGCCTTGACATACCAGCCACACTTTTGAAAACCTTCAAGGCCACCTTCGTGCTGACTTGCAACATCAGACATAAAGGATTTGACCCATTTTTTCCATGTGTAGTTTCTCATTGTATTTGTGGTAGATGCGAAATATACCCGATTCATTAAGCATATTAAACACCATCGGGCTGTACTGTGGGTTTGTCTTCGAGTTCTTCCTCCTGTTCTTTATGATGTACTCAGTCTTCTTGCGGACATGATGAAAATTCGATGAAGTAATTCTTCCAACTCGTTGCTGTCACAACAGATCACTTGCATGCCGGTCTCTTGTCTCAAGTTCAATGCCTCTTCTTGCTCACGTGCACCAGTCTTTTGTGACTGACAATTAACAAGGGCACAGCTTCTTCCATTGGTTTATTCTTCATTTCTTCCTTAGACATAAACTCAACAGTTTACTGTACTAAAGGTGTAGGAAGACCATCGTCTCTACCATGTTCAACAGAGAACAGGACACAAGCAGATGGTACATTCTCTTTGTTGCTGATGAGGAAGGAAGAAACTCTTTAATTCAAATATTTTGCTGCCAAGGAAAGAATTTCGTAACACCATGCAGTCAGCCTGGTTAGCCGGACTAGCTCGGGCTCATGTTTTATGTGTATATATATATATATATATATATATATATATATATATATATATATATATATATAATTATATATATATATATATATATATATATATATATACACAATTCATATACATATTATTTATATCAATTTGGAAAAAACACAATAAAGCCAGGAACCAATTAACATACAACAGGGGGGAAAAACAGTAACAGTGGTCCATTACTGCCCCTTACTGTCTGAGGGACTTTTGGCGACAAGAACAGTCTCAACAAAGCCACTCGTCGAGTAAGGATACGCCTGCTGATCCTTGGGCTTTGACTCTAAGGATATATCTAAGTAATTTTCCATCTTCGATTTTCGTCCACTGTTGTACATCATCAGCCCATGTTTCATCAGGTAGCTCTTTCGGGTCGGTTTTAATGGCGTGTTCTTCCAACCTTCTCGCGTACTCTTCCCTGATCTTTTCGTAATTCTGCTCCTGGGAAAGTTTCTTTGGAACGTTTGGTTCATATGCTCCATGGACCGGTGTCGCTAACCTTGAAAGGGTCTATTACAAAAAAATGCCCTCTTCATTAACCAATCATATTCAAGTAATTTTGCCCTGCATATATTATTATTCTATAAATTCTCTAATAAAACAGAAAATCTTTTGACCAGATTTTTGTTAGTTTCTTATCCAAATTAAAAAAAAAATTCAACTTAAATTGAAAGGTTTGGTCCTTCGTGTCTGTCAATATTTGCACAAACGTTCGTATAAATCTGTGCAGTATTTCTCAGATATTTTGGTGTCCGACAGACACACAGACAAACAAAAAGACAAACACAGGTGAAAACATGACATAATGCATGGCCAAGTTAATTATCCAAACCTTAGTCAATGTTATCTGCCAAAGGCGGAGGCCAATAACATTGACTGAGATTCTTGATATCATGCATGCTTAAGCCGAATCCAATAATTGTTTTAATGTACGTTCAAAATAGTCATACTACGATGCAAGGAAAGTACTCATGCAATTAGTTTTGCAAAATCGACTTTATTGAAGATTTCGTAACTAATAACATTTCAATCAATTTTCCTCATTCCTGATTGGCTAATTACATCTGTATTTAAATTGTTTTACTGGGGGTATTTAAAAAAATACCACATGAGGTGTTTTTTTTTAATACCATACATCCGGGTGTTTGCAGTAAATACTTGTTTCCTTCTGCCAAACTGACTTGATACCGTAACGTTTGGTACGACATAAAATTACGTCATGTCAGTTTGGCAGATGGAAACAATTGCTGACATTAAACAAGTCAGTTCAACACACACGACCTGGTTTATTTACTTTTGCCAAGCGTTCAAAGAAGTTAGTCACGAAGAAAGTTAAATAAAGTTGAGTTAAAACTGTTGAAAATGAGATGAAGACATTACTCCATGGGGGCCACTAGTTCATCAGTATTCTTTTTACTGTCACGTGTTACCCTCCGAAAATAAAGTTTTCAATCAATCAATACTCAAATGCTGTTTATATCAATGTCACGCTGTGAAAACTCGACGTCCTTTTAATATGCCGAGTTTGATGTTTATAGTTTCGCCGTTTTCTCGAGCTTTGCGTTATTTTGAGAAAAGGTAAAATTGATTGAAATGTTATTACAAGGAAATTACACTTGTTCTCGCGGATCGAAGAATTAATGAAAAGTCACACTTATGTTTGGCGAAATATTCATAATACCTAATACATATATTTTCTCAAATTCATGAATAATAAAGGCCCATTTGATCACGAGATGGCATTTGGATATCCCGGTGAAACACCCTCAGCTACAAAAGACTACAATAGATTTTTTCCTGCATGCGTAATTAAGATATTTGATGAAAGTCATTAGTGATCTTCCTCAAATAACTTAATTACGCATTCAGCACAAGCAACAGACATATCAGAATGAGAAGAGAAGACAAACATCATGACAAATCGCCAGCTAAATTTCATGACACTTCGCTTTGGTTATAGTAATTTTCTTTCAAAGAACAACGGTTGAACGACAAAACGAATTGGTAAAACAGCCAAGCGAAGATAGGCTTGTAAGCTAATAAACTCTGGTCGCCTTTTCAGCTACAGACAGTCACGGTGTGTTGGTAACGAAAAAATTAAGGTATTTGTCGCTCCTTTTCTGGTCGAAACTTCGAATTTCTTGACTGAATGCTGCTCAAACTTCTTTGAGTTTTCAAATATAGCCAAAACATCCTCAACCGTTTAAAAGACGACCAAGTCAAGTATACGCGGCTTCGGTGCATCTTCTTGACAAACAACTCGGTATGAATACATTTTGTACACTGGGTTATCACCACAGGGGCGGGGTGACTGGGTGACTAGTCACTCCCCTTCCCTGTCCCAACCAATACAGGATTATACAGCGATACACTAGCAGCTGTTTATACAAATCACAACAGTCACTCGTGTGTAAAACGTGCATACACTATATTGTATAACAATGTTTATTGATACAAGCCGTAGCTATGGCCTCTCCTTTGCAATAAGATTGGACATCATGATAAATTAATATCTTGTAAATTTGAAACCCCAATTTTAAAACAGTAGGAATCACGATTATATAGACGTATTGTATACAATCTCAATCTGAAATCTGAATATACATAGTAATTTTGGAACATAAACTTATAAAACATATCCCACGAGTCCACGACAATGGCGACATATGGTGTATTCGTAAATACCCAAATGGGTATTTTGTTTGGTAATTTATATCCTTCAAAAATCTTTCAAATCCCCCTCAAAATGCAGGAAATGCTATTTCAGAGACTCTAAAATTCAAAAGTTTTCCGGGGGAGCATGCCCCCGGACCCCCCTCGAAGTTTGTCGCACCTTCGGCGCTCCCCTGCCCCCCACGTAGTAAGTATTGCCTATCCCCCCCTTCCCCCGCACCCTTGTTAAATATTCTGAAAGAAACAACTGAGCACCTTATGGTCACCCTCCTTGCAGAAATCCTGTATCCGCCACTGCACCATCCCACGAGAGTTTATTGAACATTCATTAAAATCGTATTCATTTGAGAAGTCATATGAACAACTCGAGCTCGTGTCCCACCGGGATATCCAAACACTCGAAAACAATTAACAAAAACACTCGTGCTTCGCGCTCGTGTTTTCATACATTGTTTTCTCGCGTTTGGATATCCCGGTGAAACACTCGCTCTCGTTGTTCATATATTACATGAAGATTTCGCCAAATACGCGTGCGTTTATTCATTAATTCTTCTCGGACCGTGTTATTTCCTATACTAATTTTATTATATGTTTTTTTTTATTAATTACAATTAATGTTATATAATTTTTTGTGCGCTTTGTCGCATTGATGTCATCAGCTTCCAAAAATCTCTTTTGGAAACCTCCGTCTGCTAATTTACAGTATTCGACGGAAATGATGTCACAGTTGCCGGACGTTGAAAATTAACTGGAGTGTGTCGAACAATAAATAACGAAAATGAAGTTTGAATATGTAACTGACTGGTGAGACCTAATCATTGTTGCCATGTTATTGTTATTGGTGTTATATTTTCAGAACCTGTATCCCAGCGGAACCTCAGCCTTCGCTGAACTCCAACTCGTGCCACCCGTTAATTAATTTCACCGAACCATTTTGCAAAAATCATGGAATTATTCCAAACGACTACGTATTTCAAAGTCCTGATGACCAAAATTACGTGAATTACCAAGTGAACGTAATTTACAAGAAGCTTGGTATTCAAATTATAAAAGAACAATTTTCGAATGAATGCAAGAATGGACTCTTTTTATTTGCTTGTCGTAACTACTTACCAAGATGCGATAGTACGAAAGGTGTGTTTCAAAGACAGTTGGTGTGCAGAGAAAGCTGCCTTGAATTTATCAAGAAATGCGGGGTCGTTTTTCAGAAGATCAAAAAAGTGTATTTGGTGGAAAATCGCGAGGATGCATCTCTTTTAAATTGTTCACGGCAGCCTTACAGAAATGCTGGTGAATCGCCCGAATGTTGGTATTATAATGGAAAAAGGGAAAAACGAAAAGGTATTGATTATATATAGGTTAAAATTGGCCCTAATTAAACAAATTTATTATTATAAGAGTAATTTTCGTTGTTGTCGAGTGTTTGTAAAACTGAGAGGATAATGAAAATCACGAGGCTGCCGTCCGAGTGATTTCTATTGTTTTCGAATGTTTTACAAACACGAGAGAAAAATGAAAATTACAAGGTAATAAGCCGAGTGATTTTTGTTGTTCCCGAGTGTTTGTAACCCCTAGTAAAACACGAGTAATAGCTTCTCAATCGTCTATTTTTGGGAAATTCGCGAGGGACTTTGTGATATTGGTCATATCAGATTAAACAATGGTGTATATTAGTATCTAATGTCGTAACCAGTGAGGAACCATGCAGGCGGGAATCGTAATCGTGGCACAAAAATTAATGCCAAGCACAAAACACGAAATAAAGCAATAGGTAAAAATAATGTTTGTTAACAAAGAGAACTAACGTTCTGTCGCATCGCGCAACATCATGTTGTGAAGTGAAATATGATTAGCATCCCGATGCATTTTTCGCCGGGCCAACCACCAAACGTCTTTCGCACTTTTTCGCTTTTAAGGACAGAATTCCTAAGGGTCTGAGATCTCATGTTGTTTATTCTTTTACGTGTCAATGGTGTACCGCAATGTATGCGGGCCAAATGGCTCGCCACTTACACACACAAGTCTCACATCACTAAGAGATGTCTGCTCTTACTGGTAAGAAACGTGTTAATCCCCCACCACCAACTAGTATCTTCTCACACCTTACTGAAACTGGCCACATTCTTTCACTTGACTAACGACTTCAAAATTCTTTCCTCTTGCTCTTCAACCTCTGAACTGCTCGTACGTGAAAGTTTCTTAACCCTTTACTGGCCACAGTTGCCTTTTGGCAACTTACTAGAAATACATGAACGCAGTAACCCCCTCGCCCGCTTTCCCTCAGCTCACTTGCGCTTTTTTTTATTGGGGGCCTGGAAATAGCCACTCGTGTTGATCAAAATATAGTTTTAATTCTAGTAGAATATTTGAAATGAAAAAACTGCAGTTTTAATAACTCTATTTTTTTGAAGAAAAAGGTAACGAGGAACAAAGAAAAATTTAAGGATGATATTTCGTGAAAAATATTGAGATAAAGAAAATTGGAATTCGCTTCCAGGATTTGAACTCGGCCATGTTACCGTGCAAGCCGACTGTGTTAACCACCAGACTACCAAGGGAGGCGGGAAAACTTTGTCAAAATATTATAGGGTTATATTTTACACTTTTTTCTTTCCATGTTTACAAAAAACATCGCTACAGCATCTGAAAACATTTTTCAAATCTGCCAGCCTGCCACGGCAATATTCATTTATGACATTTCAAAGTGCTGAAATTGTTTTCATCTACATGTTAATGAATATTTTGTACGTTTATAAGTATCTGTACGTTTTACAGAAGAAAAATTGCTCCTTTTCCGATTTTTATGCCAATTATGGACAAGCTACGTTAGTCACAAGTGGTTTTACAATAAGAAAACTATTTTAAAAAAGACATTAAGACGGCAGCCACAGATAAAAAATACAACAGGCAAGCAAACTAACATGCAATGGATAAGTTTAAAATACTTTAAGGACACACAAATGAGAAAAAAATAAATAACAGTGATAGGATATACATAAGGAAAGTGGGAAACTCGAACAGTTTTCCTACTAAATGTTCGTGATAATACTGAGAGTGGCTGCTCTACATTTTTTTACCGTAAACTAAAACCGTTTCGCAGGCCTTTTTCTTCGTCGGTTTTCAAGTGTCGCTCTTGCTTTCTCCTCCTTTCGAGTTTCCGTTTGACGGGTTTCCTTCTACTCAAGACGTTGTCTTGCTTTATACGTAGACGTTGATTTGCTTCTGTTCTTTCAAAAGTGATATACGTTTCCCAAAAACTCCTTTCTCAAGTCTTTTAACATTTATTTGTTAGTTAATTCAAATCTTTTTGTCAGGAACTATATTGTCCTCAGTGCCCCACAATCTTAACCGCGCATGGTCCGTCCACACATATATACAAATAAATAAATATTCAGATCACAGAAATTCGTTCGCATATCACGTTTGTCCACGCGTGTAAAATGACTCCACGCG